>CM022299.1:287132335-287367112 GCA_011799875.1 Thinopyrum elongatum | reverse complement strand
GTCCTATCAAAGACTAGCATCTTCAAGCATCTTCGAGCATCTTGCAGCATTTAGAAGAGTACAGAATAGCATAATATAAAGTAATAGTAGTGTAATCAACCTCACCCAGAGATACTTCCTTGACTCCCTGCGAGAAAGCAATCCCAGAGCCATAGTAGTAGCGTTATCAACCTCGCCCAGAGATACTTCCTCGGCTCCCTGCGAGAAAGCAATCCCAGAGCCATAGTAGTAGCGTTATCAACCACGCCCAGAGATACTTCCTCAACTCCCTGCGAGAAAGCAATCCCAGAGCCATAGTAGTAGCGTTATCAACCTCGCCCAGAGAAACTTCCTCAACTCCCTGCGAGAAAGCAATCCCAGAGCCATACTATCCATTTCTCATCACAAGTATCCAGTTCTAGTTGTATCGATCGGGATACAACTCCGAGCGTCCGTTACCAAGGATCCGGCTATGCATAGATTAGTTCTTCCCTGCAGGGGTGCACCAACTTACCCACCACGCTCGCTTAACTCCGGCCGGACACACTTTTCTGGGTCATGCCCGGCCTCGGCCAAATGACACACCGCAGCCCTACCTAGAGCTCAGCAGAGAGGTCCCCGTCAATCTACATCCTAAGCGCTCAGGGGTCTTGGGCCATCGCCCTGTGCACTCCGGGTCGTTGCGTGCAGGGCGATCCAGGCCACCTCCACTGGGGCGTCGACCAGGCCATTCTGCAATGCTGAACTGGACGTCTGACAGAGCTTTCGGCTGATGCATACGATGCAGAGTGCCCATAACTTTCCCGTGTGATGGTTAGTGCTATCGGGCCAGAGGCCCACTCGGATCAAATATCCAAATCGTTAGTGTTTTGGTAGTGCGGTAACGAGCAGAGACTCATGATTGATGTGACCCCGTTGCCTTGTCTCGAGGACTTGCGGCAAGGGCTAAGAATGCCCGGCCACGCCTCGTAATTATATCTCTCGGGCACCCTCTAGGTCAACCCATCTCCACAACACTCGCGGGTACCCCTCAAGGTCGACCCGCCTTTCCAAGTAATAGTTGTAAAGTCCAAGTATCCGTGTGTCCATAACATCAGGCAATCCGAGGTATCACCCTCGTTGGATTCCTACTCGATGTATCCGTCAAGGTGAACTTAGGAGGAATCACCCTCGAGGTTCACACTTGAGGTGTTTTACGACAGCGTCGTTATCGGGAGTGGTGAAGGAGGAATCACCCTCGATGACCATGACCGAGTAACTACTCCACAGAGTTAACATCGGAAGTGCTAAACGAGGTATCACCCTCGGCACTCGATGCTAACGCTGCAGTGTCGTACAACTAAGGGGGTGATGTGCGGTGCCGGGGCCTGGTTGTCGAGTCTTCTGATAATCCACTAGGGCAACCGGTACAAATGGGGTCACTGGGGTCTCTATCCAGCCTATACTAAGCAGTTTAAGATAAGCAGGTAAGGTATCAATAGTAGGTTACAATAAACAGGCTATGCATCAGAGTAGGATAAACAGTAGCAGCAGCAATTCTAATGCAAGCACAAGAGAGAAGAGAATAGGCGATATAGGCATGTTCAAAGGGGGGGTGCTTGCCTGGTTACTCGGCAGCAAAGGTAAGGTCGTCAATGGTGTCGTCAGGCTCCTGAGCTGCGTCGGTCTCAGGGACTACATCGGTACCAGGAACTACCGAGTGAGAAGAGGGGGAGGAAACAAATAAATACGCGGCAAACATATGCAACATAGAGCAGGCTATGCTAACGTGCAGTGCAGGGTTGCCTAAAAAAATGTCTAAGTCATATTAGTTATTATAGGATTAAAGTTGGATTTATTAATCGGTGTATATGCACTATTCATCTACCGGGAACAGCCTAAAAGTTGCGGGTTCACCTCCGTAGAGGGTCCCAACATAGAAACAGATAGCACGATCGGCTTCATCTCGTCGTTCTGAGCAACTTTCATGTATAAAGTTTTTCCATCGGAGCTACGGTTTAATTTCTATGATTTTACAAAGTTTTATTGACTTTCTGGAATTTACAAAATTACTAAATTCGAATTATCCAAAACCATAAAGGGTGACGTCAGCATGACACAAAGATGTCGTGAGTAGTCAACTCTGGCTGACTAGAGTCAAACCTGACAGGTGGGGCCCCTCTGTCATAGACTAGACTAATTAACAGTAGATTAAATTAACTAATTAACCTAATTAGTTACTGGGGCCCGCTATCAGTGACTAATTAGCTAACTAATTATCTAACAGATTAATTAACATTTTAATTAGCATTTTATTTATTTTAAAAACGTATTAAACTAGTGGGGCCCGCATGTCAGTGACTGGGCCAGCCTAGTCAGCACAGTTGACTGGGTCAACCCAGTCAACTGGGGCCAGGGGCCCCAATGGCAGTGACCCAGGGGCGGGCCCCAGGTGTGCCACGTCGGTGGCCGGCGCCGAAGTGGCTCCGGCGACCAAAACAACGGCGGTGCCTCGCCGGAGTTGGCCGGGATCGCGCTACGGGCGGCCGTTCAGGGTCCGGCCGGCTGTTTTCGAACGGGCACTTCGCCGCAGTTTCGACGATGGCCACAGAACAAGTGGAGGGGGTCGGCAAGGACGCCGTCGACGAGGCTTGGCGGCGGTGACGTTCGGGCGATGGCGTGGAACGAGCTACGGTGCACGGGGAAAAGTGCGGACATGCACGTTGGGCTGCTGGGAGCGCGCTGAGCACGACGCCGTGCTCCGCTGAGCTCGACGGCGAGTGTGGCTATGATGACAAGCTCGTCAGCGGTGCGGAGTTCGGGCGTCTCGGGTGCGGCCACTACGGCGACGGAAACACACGGGGAGGAGAGGGGAAAAACGGAGTGGAGCTCACCGCGCGGCTACGAAAAGCCCGTGACAGATTTGGAGCAGCAGAGGAGCTCGAGGTCGTCGGCGAACACTGGAGACAGAGACGAAAGGGGTGGCGGTGATCGGCAGCTGCAGGGCCTCCCCGCTCCAGCTGAGGCCACCAGTGAAGGAGTCGACCCCGGTGGAGCTCACCGACAGGGTCAGCGGGCACGGGACCGCCGGTGGCCGCGGCAACGACGGAGGACGGCGACGGTGGCACTTGGGTTCTTGCGAGCAGGGAGAGGAGAGCGGCTTGGGAGCGTGGGAGAGAGGGGGAATGAGGGTGCTAGGGTTTCGGGGGATGCCACTGGGGTCCTTATCCACCCCGGGGAGGCGGCAGATGGGCGACGTGTGGAGATCGCCGGCGCGGGCGCGTGCGGTGGCGACAGCGAGGAAGAGGAGGACGATGGCCTGGCTGGGCTGGGCCTGGTCGGCTGCTTCCTGGGCCGGTAAGTGCACAGTGTAGTTAGGCCACTTTCTATTTCTTCTTTTTCTGTTTTCTGTTTTAGCTTTTATTTATTAACAGAGAGAGAAAGGGAATTATTTGGGCAACTATTTCACTTAGGAAAAATAGGGAAGGTGTCCCATTAAATCCCTGGTGATTTTAGACAGTGCCACAAAAAGTTTGGGGGTCAATGGAATTCAGTTGCATTTTTCATAAATGATTTGTCAATAAAAATTGCTGGAATAGCATTGTTTTAAATGCTACTACCCATATTTGCAAAGGAGTGATGTTGTTTTCCTTAACAAATAAATGTTATGGAATTTGTGTCAGATGGTGAACATTTTTCCAGCAGGTTTTGAGCAACTTCAAATTCCACTGAAATATGAATTTGAATCCAATGGCAGAATTTGATATGAGTTGTTTAACCACTGTGTGATCATGCAATGCAAATGATGATGACTTGGCATAATTAGCAGAATGTCACAGGGCTTATTACACAGGGGTGTTACATGTATCACCATTATATATATTCATGCATGCGTCGGTTTAATACACTATGATATCTTCTTCAAATATCTGAATCCACTTTTTTATAATGAATTATGATCTCTGTTCGTCTTTTACACCCACACAATCCTCTTCTCTTTGTAGCTAGCGCTAACTTTCTATCGTGCATGCACACGCCCGCCCCCCTCTCACCCTCCCTCAGCATTCTCTAGCTCCATTGCGCACATTCGCCATTTCACTTTAGGTCATTCACCCATGGTGTGTCTAGGCCCCCCAGCTCCTTCTTTCCGGTACACACTGATTGATATACCTCTCTAGCCAGGTGTGCCTACCACAAACACAAGATTTCCCTCTTCTCTTCTCACCGTCCATGCCTCACTTCCACCCCTCTTTTCATCAATCTAATACTCGCACACTCCTTCCCCCTCGATATAGTAGGCCTCTCGCACCACCTCCTAGCTGCATCCCTCTCTCTCTCTCTATCCTTCTCTCCGAATCTTATTTGCTTCTAACACATACATGCATGTATACCGATCGATCTCCCTACATATACCTAGGTCGACTATAACTCTTTTCCCCCACGCATCGATCGACGTACCTCACAAGTTATGTCTCTCCCTTTCTTCGACAAAGGACGATTGATCTTCCTATGTAGTTATGTCTGCTTACCACATCCATATCGTCCCCCCTCATCATTCGTGCATGCCTCCTGACCCGTCTCTCACAAGCACGTGCACAGACAGGTAGGCATCCCCTCTCTTATTGATATTGCACGCGTGCCCTCCATTTGTCTAGCAGGCCTCTCCCACCATTTGTGAGAAGCAACTCCACCACCAACCCCTCTGACACTCTAGCTCTGTCTCTCTCCCAACCTTATTCCTCTCCTACACATATGCATGGATGCCGATCGATCTCCCTCAATACATAAGGTAGGTCTCTCTCCTCCTCCACACATATACCAGCCATTCTACCTCTATAGTTAGGTCTCTGCCCTCCCCCCCCACCCCCACACACACCGATAGTTGAATGCTGTAGGTAGGTATCCATGCCACAAAGACAAACTGCACATGTCCCCTCTCATGTTCCAGTAGGCCAGCCACCCTATATCTTTGACGTGGGCACACACAAATTCGATGGCACTCTTTATCGATCGCACGCGCACACACACACACACACACACACTTCATCCCTCTCTTCGATTCTATGGATACCTCACGCCGATGATACCTCCACTCTCTTCTCGTGGATCGCCCCCTCTATACATATGATATATCCAGGCCTCTGTTTCACACACATTGCACATGTTACATTTTTTGTTTGAAATATCATCGACACATATTCCCTGTCTATCTCTCACCCCCCCCCCCCCCCCCCCCCCCCAAAAAAACACTCACAAACCCACACACTATCTCTCTCTATGTTTGTATCTCTCTCACACAAACCAACGTAGGTGGTGTACGTACATGAAGAGAATAGGTGCACGTACTCATGCTTCGTGCCCAGCCACACCCGCGCGGGTACACGGTGGAGTTCATTTCTGTACGAAATGGCAGCCCACGTGCTAATTTGAGCGCGTGTAGCGGTTGTTTACCTACGAAGGTCATGTACCACGCGTGCATGAAACAAAGTTCGACTTGATGCGTTGGCGCGTTATTTTTAAATAAAGTTATATTGCTCAATGGCACGTACACAGAATATAAAATGATTTTTATGGAGAAAAAAGTAGTCTGCTCCACTATATACAATGGAGCCTGCCTGCCGGGGTTTGTCTCTCTTCAGAGTATCTCACACAAGGCGGCGGTGGCCTCTCTCTTTCTCTCACCGTTGCTCACTGATCCGGCCACATCCCGTCCGCCGGCGGAAAGGGAGGATGTGCATCGTTTCTCCGTTTGACGGTGCCGATGCAACATGTCCCGATTTGCGGTACCCGCCGTTCTCTCTGACCAAGCTCCAGCGCGGTAGGGCCTATGCCACTTGCTTGCTGCCGCAGTATGGGCAGATCCCGCCCGCCGCCGCCCTCCTAGTAACATCCCGACGACCCCCAGGTATCCCCTCCGGCCTTGCTCCACTGCCCATCTTCCCACGTCGCTGCATGTGGATCTTCCCTAGTTCTTTGCCCAAAACGTAGCTCGTCCAGCGTACTTTCCATATTGCAACCTCGTCCTCTGTCGGTGTACTAAGTATTGGGCCACTAGTACCCCTTACTTGTGCATGGGAAGTTGTAGCCTTCCTCGCGGCAAGGCTTGCCGGGATCAGCTCGAGGTCGATTCAAGTCATCAAGGAAATCATCAAGTCAGAGATCTGAGAATCAGCAAATAAGCAAAGCTGGAAATCGAAGGCCAGCTTCCCTGGCAAGATCCTTGCCGGGATGGCCGTGGAGCCCGGCAAGGCTCGGCGCCCGGCAAGATTTGGTTCTCGGCAAGGCCTGGCGCCCGGCAAGGTTTGGTGCCCGGCAAGGATCGGCGCCTGGCGAGATTCCGCCACTGTGCCACCGCTTCGGCACAGTAACAAGTCTGACATTCTGGCTCCTTCCCTGGGTGCGTGGCGGCATGCCAGTGGAGGAGAGCTTGAGCGGTGCTGATGGAATGGCCCCTTTTTCCATCCCCAAGAAAGTGAGGACACCTAAACGGACACCTCACGGTGCATTAAATGCGCTTGTCCTAATCCGTCAGGGGTTAGGTATGATACCCTGTAGCTACTTTACACCTCAATGTATGTACATTTTGCCACTGTGGAGACCCCTTTGAGCATATAAAAGGAGGCCCAAGGCAACTGCTACAGAGGAGGAGGACTTCTGGCCCATTCTGCATGCGTAGCTGCTCTTTGAACGTACTGTTCATTGCGAGCGCTCCTGAAGGCTGGGCTCAAGAACATCAATAAGAACACAAAGTAGGAGTAGGGTTTTACGCTGATCAGCGGCCCGAACCTGGGTAAAAACTTCCCACGTCGATCACTGGTTCTGCTCTTTGCGTATATCTCTCCCCCGCCGAATCGTAAAGGGATCTCTCGGGATCCCATAGGTGTCGTACCCCGACATCTTTGGCGCGCCAGGTAGGGGGATTGAAGTTTGCGTGAACCTGATCTGGTGGTCGACGCCCTAGTTCCTTCATCATCTTCATCATCATGCCACCCAAGAAGAAGAACGCTGCGACAGCACAACCGTCCGGGTCCGCTTTGCCCGCGCCTTCGCAGACAGGCGATGGTGTGGGTGCAGAAGGAAGAGGACTAGAACCCCCGCGGCGTTCTGGTGACCCAAGCCAAGCGAGCGGTATCGTTCACAGTGGCAGTGGTAACTTGCGCGCCGCTGGATCTAGAGATGGTGTTGTGTTGCCTATGGGTGGCACAACAAACTCTAGGGATCGAAGAGCGCCTGCTGGAGCTCCCGCGCCGGCGCGAGCCTTGCAACCTGCCCAGGTCGTGCCAGATGAGCAACATCATGGCGCTGGTGGTTCGGGGCGTCCCCACGAAAAGGTTTCTGCGCATAGATCCCAAGATGCGCGGGACCAGCATGCACACCGAGCTGCCGGCGAAGGTGGTGCGCGGTCGCGTGACCGTGGCGGTGCTCCTTCTAACTTGGTTAGGAGTCAGAGCACCTCACGCACCTCGCACCTGTCGCCACCACCTACGCCAGCGGAAGCCTTGGCGCGTGCACAGCTGCTCCTCGATTTTCCTCCCGCCTCGGAGAAGATGGAGGAGTGGCGAGCTACTATCCAGAGCCTTATCGGCTTCGCTAACAAGGATGGACCACAAGAGGCAGGGCCCTCTCAGCGGAGGCCCGTCGATCCGATGCGAGCCGGTGCAGAGAAAACCGGAGGTGGTGCAACTACAGTGCACTCTCCTCCGCGACATCAGCGACGGCCGACGACTCAGCAAGTCGACCACCATGAGGAAGTTTCCACGGCGTCGTCCGATCCACGGATGCACCGTGATCAGCGTCTGGTTCTCTAGGAAAGAGGCAAGGAAGACGCTCGAACAACTATCGAGCGGCGGCGGGAAGCGCGCTATCAGTCTGATAAGCGCGCGGGGCCGGTTGTCGACGAGCCTGCGCCAGGGAACGTAGGAGACTTGCCTTACGAGGTAGGACCTCCGGCATTTACCCGTGAGCTGCGGCGAGTCCAATGGCCCAATCTCTGAACCTTCAAGCCAGAGGTCCCGGAGAAATACGATGGCAAGACTCATCCCTCGGAGTTCCTGAGCATCTACACCATTGCGGTGCAGGCTGCCGGGGGCCGAGATGACAAGATACTTGCCAACTACTTCCCGTTGGTGCTCAAACCCAACGTCAGGTCGTGGTTGATGCATCTACCGGAGGATTCTATTTCTTGCTGGTCAGATCTGTGCCATCAGTTTGTTGGCGCCTTTGTTGGAGGCCACCAAGCTCCTGGCCAAGAAAGTGATTTGCACATCATCCCTCAGAGGGAGGGCGAGTCCCTGCGCAAGTTTATGCAGAGATTCAGCCGGGTGCAATACAATATTCCATCAGAACGTGCATAACCGCAGGATGCGGGAAGAGCTGGCAATGAACAAAGTCAGGAGTATTGCCGAGCTTTACACTTTGGCCGACAAGTGTGCTCGAGCTGAAGAGGGGAGGAAACTCCCCGGTGAAGCTGTTGGTGCGACAGGCGACTCAGAAGAAGAAGATGCCGCGGCTCCGTCAAGGAAAGGCCGGCGGCGGAACAGGAAGCACGGAGGCAAGGCCGTGCTTGCCGTCGAGGAATCCGGCAACCCTGGCGCCGCCAAGAAGGCCAAGGTTGGCGACCCCGGCAAGGATCTTGCCGGGTGCCCTTCCTGTTAGGCCTTGGCGGCTGCCGACAAGTCAGAGAACTCCGGCAAGCAGTACTGCAAGATCCATCGCACTAAGGGCCACGATCTCCAGAACTGCCGGCAAGTTGAGCAGCTTGCCGAGAAGCAGAAGGCCGAATACGAGAGGCGAGATAAGGAGAAGGCCCAAGATGGTGCTGAGGGGTCCGGCAAGAAACGCGGTGGCCGAGGAGGTCGCCGCGGCAAGGCCAAGCAGCAGAAGGATCGGCCCGCTCGGGGCCGAGATAAAGGAGGAGATGATGATGAAGAAGATGACGAATCCAGTGAGCAGGAATTCCAGAAGGCTACGGAGGCTATGTGCGTTGATGGGGGTGCCTCGCTGCATTCTTCCCACCGCCAACTTAAACAGTGGGTGCGGGAGGTTAATGCGGCAGAGCCATCCCCCGATGCATGTAGGCCTCTGAAGTGGTCCAGCACACCTATCATCTTTGACGCCGAGGATCACCCTGATCGCACAACTGCGGTCGGGTGTTTGCCATTGTTGGTTTCCCCGACAATTCGCAACCTCAAGGTGACGAAGATGTTAGTTGACGGCGGGGCCGGCCTAAACTTAATCTCACCAGATGTGCTCACAAAGCTTCAGATTCCCGATGAAGACCTCGAGGAAACGGGTACGTTTCAAGGGGTCAACCCGGGAAGAACTCAGCCTAAGGGCAAGATCACGCTGCCGGTAACATTTGGCAGCGAGCTTAACTTCAGGACCGAAAAGGTGGTGTTTGATGTCGCCAAGGATCCCCATGTCATACAATGGGATCCTTGGTCGGCCAGCGCTGGCTAAGTTTATGGCGGCATCACACTACGCGTACAACGTCTTGAAGATGCCTGGGCCGTTGAGCGTCATCACTATCCATTCCGATAAGAGGGATGCGCTCATCTGTGCCGACCAACTTTACCGGGAAGCAGTTGCAGCACCTGCCATCAAGGCATCTGCTCCTGCCGCTGGAACTCCCGGGGGGAAGAAGAAGACCGGCAGGAACCTTGGCGCCAACTCCGGCAAGCGCGCCTCTTCGGAGTGCTGCGCTTCCGTCGAGGACGTGCCAGAGAGTTCCACCGGCAAGAACAAGAAGTCCAAGGCCACCCCGCCGGAAACCAAGAAGGTGCCTGCCAGGGAGGACGGGACGGGGGGAACTTTCACCATAAGTTCCACCCTAGATGACAAATAGGAAAGCGTGCTCGTTGCTTTCCTGCGGGCGAATGTCGACGTGTTCGCATGGCAACCGTCTGACATCCCCGGCGTTCCCAGGAAAGTAATTGAGCACCACCTTGCTGTCCATCCTCATGCGCGGCCCGTCAAGCAAAGGGTGAGGAAACAGGCTTTGGAGCGGCAAGAATTCATTGCCGAAGAAATTAAGAAGCTGGAGGCGGCAGGACTGGTCAAAGGAGTGCTTCATCCAACCTGGTTGGCCAATCCGGTTGTAGTGCGGAAAGCGAACGGAAAATGGAGGCTTTGTATCGATTATACAGATATCAATAAAGCTTGTCCAAAAGATCCTTTTCCCTTGCCGCGCATCAACCAGATTGTGGATGCCACCGCTGGTTGTGATCTCATGTCCTTCCTTGATGCCTATTCAGGGTATCATCAGATTTTTATGGCAAAGGAAGATGAAGAGAAGACCGCCTTTATCACCCCATGTGGTACGTATTGTTTTATACAAATGCCTTTCAGGTTGAAAAGTGCTGGTTCAACATTTTCCAGAGCAATCCAGATTGGTTTTGAGCCACAACTCCATAGAAATATGGAGGCGTATATGGATGATATAGTGGTCAAAACCAAGGATAAAGCAACTCTCATTCAAGACTTAGAAGAAACATTTGCGAACTTGCGCAAGATCAACTTGAAGCTCAATCCTGAGAAGTGCGTGTTCGGTGTTCCTTCCGGCAAGCTCCTTGGATTCTTTGTATCTTGCCGGGGAATCGAAGCTAACCCCGACAAGATCAAAGCCATTTAGCAAATTGAAGCGCCGAGACGCGTCAAGGATGTGCGTCGTCTTGCCGGCTGTGTTGCTGCTCTAAGCAGGTTTATTTCCAAATCTGCTGAGCGCGCCCTGCCCTTCTTCAAAATTTTGAAGAAGGCAGGTCCAATGAAATGGACTCCGGAACTAGAGGCGGCGCTGCAAGATTTGAAGAAATACCTTTCTTCTCCGCCGACGCTAGTCGCACCTAAACTACAAGAACCGTTGCTGCCGTATCTGGCGGCGACGAATCAAGTGGTTAGTGCTGCGCTGGTGGCGCAGAGGGAAGCTGATGAGGAGGCAACATCAGCGGCAGGACCGCCAAATGATGCAGCAAGATCTTCCCCGGCAAGGGTTGATCCCGGCAAGACAGGATCTACGCAAACAGAAGAACTTGTGCAGAAGAAAAAGGTGGTGCAGCGCCCAGTTTATTTTGTTAGCTCCCTCTTGCAGGGAGCTAGATCAAGGTATTCTGGTGTGCAGAAGTTGCTTTTCGGTCTCCTTATGGCCTCAAGAAAGCTGCGCCATTATTTTCAAGCACATGAGATCACCGTCGTCACTCGCTTTCCGTTGCAACAGATTTTGCAAAATCCGGAGGCAACCGGCAGGATCGTGGAGTGGGCGTTGGAGCTGTCCAGCTTTGGTCTTAAGTTTGAAAGCACTTCCACAATTCAGAGTAGGGCCTTGGCGGAGTTCATTGCAGGATGGACCTCGACGCCAGACGAAGAAGTTCAAGAAACAAGTCTCCCCGGCAAGGAAACCGATCAGCAATGGGTTATGTACTTTGACGGGGCTTTTTCGCTGCAAGGCGCCGGTGTTGGTGTGCTGCTTGTCGCACCCACCGGAGAGCACCTCAAGTATGTAGTCCAAATGCATTTTCCCCGGGAGAGTTCAACCAACAACACTGCAGAGTACGAAGGTTTGCTTGCCGGTCTTAGGATCGCGGCAGACCTTGGTATCAAAAAGCTCATTATCAAAGGTGATTCACAGCTTGTCGTCAGGCAGGTCAACAAGAACTATCAAAGTCCGTTGATGCAAGCCTACGTAGATGAAGTGAGGAAATTGGAAGAGCGCTTTGACGGTCTCCAAATGGAGCATGTCCCTCGTGCCGAGAACAGCGTTGCTGACGACCTGTCAAAGCGTGCTGCCCTCAAGTTGCCTGTGGAACCAGGAACTTTTGTGCTCCAATTGACTCAACCATCCGTGGCACCATCAATGCGGCAAGAAAAGAGAAGAAAGTTGAACACTGGCCAGTACTTCCCGGCAGAGCTCCCCGGAGCCGCCGGCAAGGAAGTTGCCGGGATCGACACGCTTGCCGGGGAACAACAGGCTCCGGCAGGGCCTCAGGCCCTTGCTGTAGAGACAAATGTTTCCCCGGCGGATGAGATGCCTTTAGTCCTAGTTGTCGAGCCTCAGGCTCCAGCATGGGCGCAGCACATTGTCCACTTCCTTCAGACAGGTGAACTCCCTGAGGAACAAGAAGAAGCGGAGAGAGTAGCCCGTCGGTCTGTTATGTACAAGTTCGTCGATGACGTCTTGTACAGAAAGAGACCAAACGGTGTGAAATTGAAGTGCATTCCTCGGGAGGATGGACTAGAGCTGTTGGCAGAGATACATGGGGGCATGTGTGGCTCTCACATAGGGTCAAGAGCGCTTGCCGGGAAAGCATTCCGGCAAGGTTTCTTTTGGCCTACCGCCCTCCAGGATGCGACTGCACTAGTAACCAGGTGTGAAGCGTGCCAGTTTCATTCGAAGAAATTACATCAGCCAGCTCAAGCTCTTCAAACAATCCCTCTCTCCTGGCCATTTTCGGTCTGGGGGCTCGACATACTGGGCCCCTTTCCCCGTGCTACCGGGGGCTTTGAGTACTTGTACGTTGCTATCGACAAGTTCACAAAGTGGCCGGAGGTGGAAGCAGTGAGGAAGGTGACAGCGCAGTCGGCTGTCAAGTTCTTCAAAGGAATTGTTTGCCGTTTCGGTGTGCCTAACAGGATCATCACCGACAACGGCACGCAGTTCACAAGTCGCACCTTCATGCAGTACGTCCAAGACCTTGGCGGCAAGATTTGTTTTGCCTCTGTTGCTCACCCGAGAAGCAAGAGCCAAGTGGAGAGGGCCAATGCTGAAGTGCTGCGCGGTCTCAGGACCAGAACTTTTGACAGACTGAAAAAGTGCGGAAGACGCTGGATTGATGAGTTGTCGGCGGTTCTTTGGTCAATCAAAACGACACCAAATCGAGCCACCGGCCAGACGCCCTTCGCTCTGGTGTATGGAGCGGAAGCAGTTCTCCCCATGGAACTCATATACGGATCTCCTCGAGTGCTCGCTTATGATGAGCTCGAGCAAGAGCAACTGCGGCAAGATGACGCTGTGCTCCTTGAGGAGAATCGCCTTCAGGCTGCTGTGCGAGCTGCACGCTACCAGCAAGCTTTGCGCCGCTATCATAGCCGCAAAGTTCATGCCCGAAGCCTTGAGGAAGGCGACCTTGTTCTTCGACGGATTCAGTCCGCCAAGAATTCAAACAAGTTGACGCCAAAGTGGGAAGGCCCTTATCGGGTAGTACGAGTCACCAGGCCTGGCGCTGTCCGCCTGGAGACCGAAGATGGCATTCCAGTGAGTAATTCCTGGAATATCGAACATCTTCGCAAGTTCTATCCATAAGGCGCGGTTGCCGGGGGCTCCCGGCAACCACCTTTTTGTACAAGTCTTGCCGGCAAGGCATGTGATCCTTTGTACAAAGCCAGGCGCAGACCCTGAGCACAGATGAATAAATTTAAGTGTTGTACATTTCCTTATTGATTCTCATGTTCACATTCATATATGCATGTTTGTCTAAGATGTTGTATGACACCTGATCCCGGTAAGTTCTAACGAACCGCCAAGGTTTCATCTCTTTATTTTCTCTTCTTTCTTTTTCTTAAAGACAGAAGGATTCCTCGCGTGCACATTTGCCGGGGGGGAGGGAGACATGAATACCAGTTGGTGATGTTCGGAATCGTATGCTTGCCGGAGGAAGAACAAAGCCAGAAGGCTAAGTCCTAAAAGCTTAGAGCAAGTTTTTTCTTTTAGTACCAAGTTCCTTGGACGATTCCGACCCTTGTATGGAAAATCTGCACACGAAGGAACCCTTGTTGTAATCAGTTGCGCCCTTATTTTGTTTCGAGTCCGCTCAACGATTTAAGTGGCTGCACTGAGAACGCCAAGGAGTCTTGCCGGCTGCTGCACCTCCGGCAGGCTGCTGAAGTCCCGCACCCAGCGCTCGCGGCAGGTTGCGCGCCGGCAAGTTTTTCAGTAAGCGTAGGATGAACTCCATACATAAAGGTATCAGACAAGGAAAGTAGCTAGCATGAGCCTAAACATAGTTAAATTATATTACATCCATGAGTTGCCGCAGTCCTAACTTGAGACTTAACTGTCTTTTACATGAGATGATGGCGGCAAGAATAAAAGAGGAGCACTCAATCCCTGCACTGGCCTTTGATCCTTTTGATGGAGTCCACCTTCTCAAGGATTGGCGCGATGCACTTCTCAAGCGCCTCAACATTTGCATCCTTTGGCAGGTGGCCGAGTGCGCTGGAGAGGTCGATGCCGGGATTGCTGTGCACCACCTTGAGGAGCACCTTGCGAAGGACGGCCCGGCAAAGCCGGCGAGTATCGTTCGCCAGTTGGGTCGCCCGGCTAGACTGGAGCGCCCTCAACGCATTGATGATTCTTTCAAAGAACATCGTCAATCTGGCGCTTGGGGATATTCTTTCCTCGGAAGAATATCTGAAGTTCGACAAGCCCATGGTTGACAGTTCTGCGGTAAGCTTCTCCGCGGCAGCAATGAGACGACCAGTCCAGATCTCCACTCCCTTCTCGTACTCGTTTTGGGCAGCGGCGGCGCTCTTGAGCAGGTTCCTCTCGCCTTGGAGATCCTTGAGTAGAGCCTTCTCACGGGCCCTGCCGGCCTCGAGAGATTTCTGCAGCGTGGTCAGCTTCAGCTCCAGAACCGCAATATCATCAGCCGCAGAGGAGAGCTGCTTGGTCTTATCGGACAGGGCGACTTGCATCTCCGCCAAGGAGTGGAGGGTTTTTTCCCTGTCCCCCTTGAGCGTCGAGAGCTCCTTGCCATGCTCGTCGAGATCTGTCTCCAGCCTCTTCACTTTGTCGCTCAGCTCGTTCTTGGCGGCCTCTGCAACTTCGGCAGCATCGACGGCCTCCTTGAGCTTGCCGGCGTGACTTGCAGTTAGAGCTTCGAGCGCCTCTTTGTGCTTCTGCTCCAGCTCCTGGGTCCGCCGCGCGACAAGATTTTCAATGTCTTCATCCTTGCTACGAAGCTTGGCGGCGAGCGCCTGCTCACGTGCGGTGAGATCTTCTTCGAAAGCGTCAAGAGCAACGCGGCGCCCCGTCAGGAGAGCATCTTCGGCAGCGATCCTTTGAACAGCTTCATCATGTGCCTTCTCCATGTCTGATTGCTTCAGGAGGACCTCATTCCATTGATGGCTCACTTGTTCTCGACCGGCAACCAGCTCTTGAAGGGCCTCGGCGTGCCAGATTTGCATTTGTGCGACGCGACTTTGAAAATCCGCTTCGGCTGCCTCGACAACTGCCATTCTGGAGTCCGCCTTCTCTTTTCGGGCACGATGGAGAGCCTGGAGTTTGCGGAAGTTCTCGCCCATGGCCTGAAGGAGCTGATCCTCTTCAGACTTGCCGCTGCTAGCGCTGGGATCGTCAACAACTTCGAGCCCGGCAGTGGCAATAATTTCCTCGAAAATTTCTCCTTCGGCTGGTGCCTCGGTGCTTGCCGTCCCTGGCAAGTTGATGAATAGGTTTTCGCCAACCTTGAGATACTTGCTGGATGAGGGCTCGTCAGATGTTGATGGCTGGTCTTCAGTGGCCGCCTCACCAGTGACAGGGGGCTCCGCGGCCGATGCAGCGCCTGGCGCTCCTGCGGCAGGAATGCCGTCAGTATGGTCCCCAGCCTCCCTGTCGCCCTCTTCAGCAGGTTCTTCCGCGATTTCCTTTTGTGCTGTCTTGGCAGCCTCCCCATCAAGAGCATCACCAACCCCGGCAACATCATCCTTGGTGGCCTCGCTGGCAGTGATCCTGTCCACTTCGGCAGCAGCATCCCTGGTGGTCTCCTCGATGACGGCGTCGACGTCCATATGTTCCATCGCAGAGAACTCTGAAGGGTGAAGGAGGAGGTCAGAATAAGATTGAGTTTTTAGATTTTGAAGTGACCAAAGATAAAGAAGTAGGGGGAAAAGAATAACTAGCACTCTGAGGCGATCGGGTACCTGCGTCGGGATGTCAAGAGGTGGCTTCGCCTCTCCCGGCAACTCCGGTTGCCGGGGGTGGGTTGCCGGAGTCCGTGCTTGTCGGCTCCTCCTCAATCCAGACGGGCTCGTCGGCAGGATCTCTTGCCGGGGATGTGCTTGTGGGCGGAGCGGTCGATGAAGGAGGCACAATGGGGCAATCTTCTCCTTGTTGCCGTTCTTCTCCTGCAAACCCAAAGATATCAGCGACAAGAATGAAAGCCTCGGCACCAGCCAATAGAAAAAGGGACAATGAACTTACGCTGGGGGCTGCGTTGAGGACTAGGCTCCGGGCTCACAATGACGGTCTCTGGCACGTTAGTGGAGCCTGCCGGGGGCTCGTCGCCCATAGAAGTCCTTGACCTCTTCGCCATCCTCTCCAGCAAGGTTTCTGTGTCACTGCAGAAACAATACAAGTAAGTCAGTAAGACTGATGCAGATTGCAAGGTGGAAGTTGTGACAGGTACTCACTCTTCTTCCTCTCGCTCCGGACTGAAGCCGGAGATGTCGAAGTCGACCTCCGTTGCGATGTCTGAGTGGGGAGGCGGAGGAGGGGTCCTGGGCCGCTTGGCTGTGGCAAGCGCGGGGGCAGCCTCTGGCACGGTTGTACGAGACCCTCCTCCCGCTTCGGCGGTGGTCGCTGGTGTGGGTCTCGCGCGCCGCGCGGGCTGTTGACGGGCCCCCTGCCGCGGTCCGGTCTTGCCGGCCACTTTCTTGCCGGGGGATTCGCCGCTCGATGTAGGCTGGCTTGCCGGGACGTCCGATGCGGCTTTCCGAAGGACACGCTTTATCTTCTTCGGGGGCGAGGGCTCTTCTCGCGTCTCCTCTTCGGCCGTGTCTTCGCCGGATGAGTTTTCAGCGACTGCGCCGCCTTCTTCCCCGGCAACCTTGCGCTCCTCGGCAGGTTTTGCCTCCACTACCACCTCTGCATCGCTGGCTTCCCACTCTATGAAGCCAACGCTGCCGGCCTCCGCGGCAAGATTCGCTTCCTCCACTCTGGTAGCGATGTATGCTACCTCCTGATCTGTGGTGGCGCGAATAAGATCTGACTCTTGCCGGACAGGCTTCTCCGTCAGATTGTCGAAGAATTTCTGTGCTTCTTCCTCGCTTGGCTCGACCCAGGTCGGGTCAAGGCCGTGGGCGTTGAACATCGGCAAGAAGGCAATGATCGACCCCAATGCAGAGTTGTTGCACAAGGGGACGATCCTTGCCGGCAGCCGGTGCTTGTCTTCGCGCTGGAATAACTTTTGGCGAAGAGCGCCAAGCTGCATAGCAGTCAGGTTATTGTTCAGCCCGGGGCGCAGCCTCATGACATCCGCTGCGTTCTTATACTCCCAGGCTGGCCTCCCCCTATTCTGCAGAGGGGCGATGCAGCGGCGGAGGAAGTCGAAGCCGATCATCTCCATTGTCAGCCCGGCAGCCTTCAAGCGGAGGATCCTGGTAGTGGCGATTGTGAGCTTCTCGTCTTCTGCGGCGAGATCGCCCCAATCCTTGCCGCGGACCACCTTCTGTCGCCGGGGATGACAAAAAGGATGAGGATCTGCTTCCTGGATCCAGCACCATTCGGCCCGCCACTCTTCCCACTTTTCGCGGTAAACTTCATCTGGGTATATCTCTTTGTTCCAGGCCCTTGGAATCCAAGCAATAGATCCAGAGAGAGCCTCTCCTTTTTGGATTCGAGGATAGAAATAGTGGCGGAAAAGAGCAGAATTGGGGATCACGCCAGTGAAATTTTCACAAAGGTGGGCAAAGATCGACATGCAAAATACGGCATTCGGCGTGAAATCAAGAAGGCGGAAGCCGTATGTATACATGATGTCGTTGAAGAAATCGGAAAAAGGTGGACAGAGCCCGCAATAAAAGTACGCAGTGAAGAAGGGGTATCTGTCCGATCCGCCTTTGGAACTAGCACCTGGGATTACGCGTGTGGCGGGGTGAGCTTGCGTTCCCTTCGCCCACATGCATTGGTATCATCCCTTCAAAGTTTCGGCGTCGAGCATCGGAGGGAAGACGACGAGCCTCTTCCGCATCTTCACCAGTTCGCTCTCCGGAACTTCAGCCTTCGCCTCCTTGTCCGTGCCCTTGCCTTTGCTGGCCTTGGGCGGCATGGCGACTGTGGAAATGGAAGCCGGAGGACGGAACGAGCGCGGGAGCAGTGAGCAGAAGAGAAGAAAGGTTTCGCTCTGAGGTCGAGCAGAGGAAGGCGATGGCGATGGCCAGATTGGGAAGAAGAGGGGGGTGAATAGGTTTGCGCCTCCACGACTTCTCCTTTTTATGGGGAAGGAGCGGGGCCACCTTGTTTATCCCCCAATATGAATGCGCCTCTATGGGCGCAAAACAGTTTGCAGCCTTTTTGGCACACTTCCCACATCGCGCGCTCCGTGCGCGTAGTGGGGGCACAGTAAAACAAGATCTTTACGAGCAGTTAATTCCCTGCCACGCGTGCCCGTGCACTGTTTGGGCCTAGCTCAACAACGCCTCGCACTCGTGTATGGCCCAGGCCCGGGGGCTCCTGTCGGTGTACTAAGTATTGGGCCACTAGTACCCCTTACTTGTGCACGGGCAGTTGTAGCCGTCCTCGCGGCAAGGCTTGCCAGGATCAGCTCGAGGTCGATTCAAGTCATCAAGGAAATCATCAAGTCAGAGATCTAAGAATCAGCAAATAAGCAAAGCTGGAAATCGAAGGCCAGATTCCCCGGCAAGATCCTTGCCAGGATGGCCGTGGAGCCCGGCAAGGCTGGGTGCCCGGCAAGATTTGGTTCTCGGCAAGGCCTGGCGCCCGGCAAGGTTTGGTGCCCGGCAAGGATCGGCGCCTGGCGAGATTCCGCCACTGTGCCACCGCTTCGGCACAGTAACAAGTCTGACATTCTGGCTCCTTCCCTGGGTGCGTGGCGGCATGCCAGTGGAGGAGAGCTTGAGTGGTGCTGATTGAATGGCCCCTTTTTTCATCCCCAAGAAAGTGAGGACACCTCACGGTGCATTAAATGCGCTTGTCCTAATCCGTCAGGGGTTAGGTATGATACCCTGTAGCTACTTTACACCTCAATGTATGTACATTTTGCCACTGTGGAGACCCCTTTGAGCATATAAAAGGAGGCCCAAGGCAACTGCTACAGAGGAGGAGGACTTCTGGCCCATTCTGCATGCGTAGCTGCTCTTTGAACGTACTGTTCATTGCGAGCGCTCCTGAAGGCTGGGCTCAAGAACATCAATAAGAACACAAAGCAGGAATAGGGTTTTACGCTGATCAGCAGCCCGAACCTGGGTAAAAACTTCCCGCGTCGATCACTGGTTCTGCTCTTTGCGTATATCTCTCCCCCCGCCGAATCGTAAAGGGATCTCTCGGGATCCCATAGGTGTCGTACCCCGACATCCTCACACCGTTTTAGAGAAACACAACCGTGCTGTTATCTTCCCTTAGGACAAGGAATATGCTTCTTTTTTGTCGTTGTATGTGTCATCAACTGTTATTGGCCAGTAATTATTTCCTTTCTACCTCTTTTTTGCAAACAGGGCTATCCATTTCACCTCGTTTCTATTGCGACCTTTTGGTGAACTGCACAAATCACTTTTTTCTTAAGAGTGTTTTGTGCAGTTCTACTAAAATGTCACACGGGCAACGTCTCTACATTTCAGTGCGACTGCATAAAGGGAGATTGGTTTTGCTCTATCCTCCTCATCCAACTCCAAGCCTAATCTTCTCCAACTATTTGCTTAATCTTCTCCAACTAGTTAGTCTTAAGAGAGACTGCAAAGGTGTCCGGCTTCTATTTGTGTGCTTATTGTTTCATCAACAGTCCTCTATTATTGTAATCACACTTAATATCTTTGGAACAGGGACGCTCAGCTCTATTTTAGTCGAACTGCACAAAATGATCGGAATGTTGCATGCTCCTGACAGCCACTTTTTTTCCCAACAAGCCTTGTTGATTTAGACAGAGCTGGGGGGAAGTTGCTGCCAATCAAAGCATGGATCAATTTTAATTTAACACCTTCTCACAACTTTGTCTTCAGTTGTGATGTAAATATTAGCTCTGATCTGCTAATCATTGAGATGCATTAGCAAGGAAGTTAGTTTTTTATTTTTTTCTGAAAGAGCATGGATGACAAGACATACGAAACAAAAGCTGAAAGCTCAGACCATTGTACAATTTCATGTCACTGGAAAATTATTTGTATAGTACGTCAATTATGTAAATAAATGCTGGAAGCTTGATAGCATTTCCAGAAGCTCTTCAGCATCCGGGTCCATGTGCCATGCACCAAATTATAGTGCACAACCGCATGGGAGACTTAGCCTGGTCGTTGCGCCGCACTAATAGTGAGTAATGAGCAGTCAAATCATAAGCCCCACCTTTCCCACTGTAAGTTGCTCGGAAGAAGCAACCATCAATACGCTCTTCTTTGAATCCGCTCATACTACTCCCTCCGTCATAGTGAGCGCGCTTCAACAATCTCTGGGACCAAGGCGACTAGCGATCGACCTAAAAAATAGCATTGGTAGTTATAGCACGGCATCTATTACTAGAGGAAATAATGCGTACACACAAGCATGCAATGCTTCCACCCCAGGTACACACATGCATGCACTTACTCCACTCCGCGTACACACCTACATCGAGAGAAAATTGTGGACTTGATTGCGGTTACCACGCCCTAATTAATTGAGCATTAAACCAAACACGTCTTAAATCTCTGCGGTGGTGGAACTGCATGGAGAGAAATGCATGAGAATGAAGCGGGCCTTGTATACTGTGACGGAGGGAGTAGTACGAAGGTGCAAAACCAAGTACGCGTATGGCCTGTCGGTCAACGCACTTCCTCTTGGCATATCACTGACATGTGGGACCGGAGTGTGAGCAAACCGATCTCAATTGACGGCAAAATGGCCAACCCGCCGTTTCTTGAGAGAGACGAGGAGCGAGAACACACAGACGGGCTCGCACGGAGGCCAAGATATATTTGAGCACGGTTGATCGATATCATCATTACATGTTCGATGTTTTTTAATAGTACTATTGGGCTGCCGTTTTCTGCACTTCTCCCGAATAAATATGTACTTTATCAGACATTAAAATAAAATAAGAGTACAGGCGCTCCACCATGCGGTTCCTAGTACCTGTATACTAGTAGTAGTACTACTCGTACTACTAAACCTTGCGCTTGGCTCTTCGCCTCTTCGGGAAGTCGAACAATGATGGTACTACAGTGTATGCCTCCGGCAATCTGACACCGAACGAACTGTTGCACGTCCACCGCCTGGGCGAGGGTAGGTTGCATAAGTCAAAAGCTGCTCCTCGTCCTACGAGCCACCGAGCTCGAGGTAGACGGAGAGGGCGTAAGCGAGCTCTGCAAGCTTCTCCTCGTTTTGCGAGTTGACGGGACACACCAAAAAGTAGTGCTAGTCCATACTCCCTCCTTTCCGGTTAATATGGCTTAATCTTTTTTGCGGGTAAATGAGAGAGCTTTATTCATATATAAGCATTCTTAGGACAATCAGCCAAGAGACTGGTCACTAGGAAGCGAGGTACCCCGCAAAAAAAGAAGAAGGAAGCAAGGTGTTTCATCAAGCCAGCTCTCGGTCACATTCAAAGTGCAGCAAGCACGGTTCGCACAAAGATGCGCCGCAAGGTTTGCTGACCTGTTTACATGCTGGATAACAAAAAAAGAGAAAATATTACTGAGCGCTCCTATTTCTAACAGGATAGGAGCCAGAATTAAGCGAGAATTGTGGTGAGTGTTCCAAGCAATCAACTTCCATTATCACATGCGAGAACCCTCGAAGAGAACCAAATGTGTGGAAGATTGCTTTATCACAGATTAAAATAAAATAAGAGTGCAGACGCTCCACCATGCGGTTCCTAGTAGTACATACCTGTATAGTAGTACTAGTAGTACTACGTAATACTAGTACTCAGAGTAGTAAACTTTGCGCTTGGCTGTTCGCCTCTTCGGGAAGTCAAACAATAATGGTACTAGTACAGTGTATGCTTCTGGCAATCTGACACCGAATTAACTATTGCACGTCCACCGCCTGAGCGAGGGAGAGCTTGCATTAGTCACAAGTTTCTCCCATCCTGCAAGCTTCTCCTCGTTCTACAAGTTGACGGGACATAACAAAGTAATGCTAGTCCATATTGCCTCCTTTCCGGTTAATATGGCTTAATTTGAAACGAGATAAATACACTGTCTGTCACTGTATATTTGTAAAAATACGGTCAGTGGACTTCATAATACGCTCATTGCGGTCAATATATACGCTTATACGGTCACTAACTCACCCTGGCTGAGTATGTGTGTGCATGCATGTGTAGGTTGAGCACTCGAGCGTGACCGTGTGTGTTCCGTCGTGTGCTCGGACATGCATGCATTAGGGCGTCACGCGCATTTTTGCGTCCATGTGTACGTGTGACTGTTGCATGCATGCACGAGGTTGTAGTCCCTCACATTCGCATGTTCATAAGTCAATTCTTTGTCAAAACGTTACATGCAAGGTTTAATCATTCGTTGTTCACACATGCATTCCCGATATTAATATGTTGGTAAATACAATTTCTTCAGGAAAACGAGCCCATGAATTGAGTACAAAGGGGACCAATAAGCCAGGACGGAGGGAGTACTAGTAGTGAACCGGAAGGAGGGGGTAGGTACTAGTAGTACGTAACAACGTGCAATAACAAAATTCCTCTATGTGCATCCTGTCTACGTGTCTCTACTCTTATAAAAAACAGAGTTGGTGATGATGGTGTGCCTGCCATCCTGCAATATAGGCTGTCCAATTTATATCTGATGGATAGGAAGGAAACTATGGCAATTTTGCAAAAAGATACCCACACCCCTCTCCACATTTGCAAATAAGGCCTTCCCTCGTTCATCCTTTTCTCTCACAAGATAAACTACTCATACAAATGCATCTTGATGTTCCGTGCAACGCACGGGCATCTTGCTAGTCATGCAAGAAAATAGAGATAAGTAAAAGGGAGACTAGGAACGGTCATACACATAGGGGGAGTACGTGTAGGGGCCACTCAGGAGCAGTCAAATCACATAGTAAGTTAGTTGGACGAAGCAACCATCATTTCACTCTTCAATGACACGTACGCAATATAAAATGGTTGATATGGAGAGAAAAAGAAAACCGCTCCACTATATATACACTAGCAGGAGCCTAAGCTACAAGCCTGCTTGCTTGGGTTGCTCTCTTCACAAGCATAGAACGACGGTGGCCACACCGCTGGTCATAGATCCGGCCTGATCCCACCGCTGGGGGAAGGGGACGATGTTCTGCGTAGACGCGGTCAACAACGGCGAGGGAGAAAACCCACTGTCGGTGCGTCCGATCGGGGGTCCCCGCGGTATGGGCTGATGCCGCCTCCCAACCGCCCTTCTAGCTACACCCCGATGTCCCAGGTACAACTTCGTTTTGGAGCCAGCTTGCTCCAATGCCGTAGCTCCCCACGTAGCTCCATCTCCATGTGGATCTTTCTCTACTTCTACCGGCTTCTATTTGTGATGGGTTTATGTCTCATGAACTAGTGCCACTACTATTATTCTAATCACACTTCTTCAATATCTTTGCCAACAGGGATGCAGCTCGATTTTAGTGGAACTGCACAAAAGCATTGTATGATCCGAGGGTGCCAGGCTTCTTTCCTTCGACAGGTTCTACCTAGCCAGGAAATTAAATCCTGTTTAGGGTTTAGGGTTTATGGTGTAGAGACCCATCAGTAGTTTTTTTTGTACACACTCTCACAACTTTTGTCTTTAGTTGTGAAGTAAATATTGGCTATGATCTGTGAATCATTGAGATGCATCAACATGCATGTTAGTTTTCCTTTGTATTTGATGGAATGTTGTAACGGGGCAACCTTGGAGTCAGGATACATACATGAAACAAAATCATAAAGCTTCGTACTCCCTCCGGTTCTTTTTTGTATGCGTATAAGGCTACTCATAGTGGGGAGTATCATATACTAGTATCATGCATAAATTACATAGGGGATGGAGGTTGTATGTGAGAGTGTATGGTGGGTTATGTGGTAAAATGTACTACTATGCAAAGAAAAAGGACCAGAGGTGTCGCACGATGTCCAAGGAATATGGTGATAGTGGGAGGTGGGCCATGTAGTCACTGGGCTGCCGTGTTTCATACTCCTCTGGTGTAAGAGTGGAGAAAGTTAGTTTTATCACAGAATAAATAAATAAGAGTGCAGGCGCTCTACGACGCTCTACCGCCGCAGTAATAGTGACCAATGAGCCACCAAATCACATAGACCCGGTATAGTTATTGGACGGAAGAAGCAAACCATCACTCTATCTCTCTCATGCAGTACAGTATTCTTTTGGAACCAACGTTTCGTTTCGTTGGATCGCGCCATCGAGCAAAACCAACATTTAAATCACGTATGTCGCGTTCATGTCTCACCCTCCTCCACCCCACACGGTCGCTCGGCATGCCACTCACCGCAAACTGAGTATACGATAACTTTCCCGCCTGCTTGGTGATGGATCGCGCCATGGAGTACTAGCACTACTGGAAGAGATTGACGAGGAGGGGGAGGACAGCTAGCTATACCACGGACTCCCAAGAACTTTTTTACATGCATGTTGTGGCCGGCCGTGGTGACGTTTGAACGCAGGGTAGTCGCGTGCACCGGGAAGCGGCGCGGGCAGCGCTCTCTCGGCCTGCGCGCCGCTTCAATGCCGGCGCCAGTGAGAGGTCGCGTCTGCTCTGGCCGGGCATGAATGCGGCACTGACCGTTTCGGGTGGGAAGCACGCGCGGGTGATGAAGAGGGTTCAGGTTGGCCAGGGCGGTCAGGAGCGGGCGTGGCAGCGGTCCGGACGCCCGCAAATAAGAGATGATGTACGTAAATATTTGCTGAGTAATTAATAACGTAAATAATGTGCCAGTTGGACAAATATGATTGGAGATGGAGATGGAGATGGAGATGGAATTTTACGTCATATGCATGTTTATGTCTATGTGTGTGTGCGCGACGACTCTCGCGACTACTCGTACACATCATCGATGTCTTGTTCTCCCTACACACACACAAACTTAGTACCGTCTCATTTTGTTCCTAGGATAGGAATATCATAGGAGTGGGAAACAATATGAAGTGAGATAAATGGAGTACGACGTATAAGAAGAAATGTACACGCACTCACTCTGCCTCCGAGATACCCGTGAGTACACGATAGAGCGCATTTGTACGTGAAGAGGCAGCTTACGTACATAATAATTTGACCCTTTAATTTGTTCACCTAATAATGGAGGGTCGGGGACCACACGTGAGCGATACAAACTGCGACCTGGAAGCGGGGGTGTGTTATTGATCGAGTTTTCTTTCTTGGTACATTAAAAAAAGATTTGTCCGCCAGTTTTCATTTCTTTTTTCTGGGAACGCGTGTATTCTATTTAAAACCACTGCTATGGAGAGATTTTTTTACTCCATTGCATATATAGCCTCTTGTTTGATAGGGTTTCTCGCGTCTCGCTCTCTCACCCTCTCCATATCTAAAAAAGATGACAGTGTCCACTCTATCTCTCTCCTCACCGGTGGTCACAGATCCGGCCGGATCCCGTCCCCTGCGAGAGGTGAGGAGGTCCTGCGTTGACGTTGTCGCCGTCGGTGATGGAGGAAGCTGATGCGCACCGTCCTCTCTGAGCCGGCGCCGGCGCGGACGAAGGTCCTACGCGCCCTTGTTCGCTGCCGTCGTGTGGGCAGATCCCGCCCGCGCGCCTAATCCACATCTCGCCCACCTAAGGTATAACTTCTTTTGGATTTCATGCTTCATTGTACTCTGCATGCGGGTTTTCTTCTATACCACTACTCCCCAGCTCCCCACGTACAGCAGCTAGGGTTCGTCGGCTGGTCCAACATCACCTATTTTTTACTATTATAGAGGAAAGGCCACTCCAAAAGTTGTCCAGGTTTATCATTTATGCATCGGTGGAGGTATACATGTTTTTTCCGACAAAAAGTACATGGTGGTTGTGCGGTCATTGTCCATATGCTCGTATTGCTGCTACTAATCTAAAACTATCACTGGTAAAATGAAGCAATGCCCATGTAGAGGCGTTGACAATTAAGATGTCGCTGTTAATCTTGTTCCACTGCTAAAACAAAGTAACGACACTACTTGAATATCATTTTTTTATATTTTTGCAAACAGGGATGCGTATCTCTATACTCAGGCATGTCTTCCTCAATTTTTAGTGGAACTGCACAAAATTGGATGGCCATTGTTGCTCAGTTCTTCCTTTCTCGAGCTTGATTACCGAGAAGAAACAAACCACAGTGAGGATTATCAAACTTCATTGGTGCCTGACCCAAATATGATGCCAAAATTGATGATGCATCACACCATGATGACCTATCGATGCTCATGGTTGTGTCTCATGGCTGCATCGGCTCGTGAAGCTGATCGATGTTCAATGAAGAACGGGTTGTCTTCCATCAGTGCTCTTTGCTTGTTACCACAAAGACGATATCCTTCACCAGTTCATCTTGGAGCAATCGTTTACGTTGGTGCAATTTTATTGCACAATTGGATATGAACCAAATGTTTCCTCGAAGAAGCATCGACGTTGGTACTAAGAGCAAAAGTTTTGTATTGATTTCTAAGCCTTCTCACAACTTTGTCTTCAGCTACCCTATAATTTAATTCGACCATCTTTAACTAAATATGTGGTCTAACTTTGATTAAAAAAATGGTGTGGACTAAAAACCCGGATGGAGGTAGTACCCCTCCATTTATATTTACTCTGCATATTAGATTTGACTGAAGTCAAACTTTAACACAACAAACCATAATTATTGAGAGAGGGCAAACTGTACATACAAAATAATTGAAATTAAATTTCTTTATTTGTACACACTCTCACATCTTTCCGATAATTTGGCGCGTGTGTGGTTGTTCACCTAACGGAGGGTAGTGTACCGCACGTGAACGACAGGAAGTGCGGCCAGGACGCGTGGATCGTTACTTGATCGTAGTTTTCTTCACTGGTACGTTAAATAAAGAGTTTCGTTTCGTACACAATTTAAAATGATTGTTATGGAGAGAAAAAGGAAACCACTCCACTACATTAGTACTATATAAGCTGGAGCCTCAGCACTTGTTTGCTAGGGTTTGCACTCTTCACACTCTTGCTGCACTACATATATATATATACATGCTGGAGGCTCAGCGTTCCTTTGCTAGGGTTTGCTCTATTCACAATCTCTCACCCTCTTGATCAGATCTAAACAAGACTGCGTCTCTCTCTCTCCCCCCCCCCTCACAGCTGGTCAAGGAGCCGTCCGGGAAGGGGAGGAGGTGTAGCGTTCACTCTGTCACCTTCGGCGAGGGAGGCAATCCACTGCCAGCTGCGCTGTTCTCTTTCACCCAACGCCTGTGCGGGAGGGCCTTCGACCCCTTCTTCCTCGCTGCCGTACATAGTCTGGGCAGATCCGGCCTCCTGACACACACCTAGCCACATCCCGACGACCCTAAAGTATAACTTTCTTTGAAACCGTCATTGCTCTAGCATGCGGATCTGTTTCGATTCTGTAGTCGAATCTAGGTCTTGGTTCAAAGAGGAAAGAAGGGAGAGTGGGGTGGAGCATGAATCTAGGATGTGGTTCAATGAGGAAAGGAGGGAGGGAAAGTAGTATAAACTGGCTATCCAGCCGCTTTGTTGGTTGAAAAGGGAAAAAGGGGGTAACCCAGTATACACATCTGTAAGGAACCGATCTCTTTGTCTAAAAAGGAAAGAAACTGGGAGTTGGGTAGTTTGTGCAGGACTAGATTTACTGCCCTCACATAGGAAAAAGGTTCAAAGAGAACAAATATGGGACCAACGCAGATATGCTGCTTGGCAACATACTCTGCATCACCCATTCATACGTGTGGACGCACATGGTGCTGGCATGTTCCATGTCCCATAACATTTTTAACCAATATTATTTTAAGAGAATGTCGCTGTTAATATGAATCAATGCAACCGTTTTAGAAATGCTACTGTCCTACTTTGTTTTCCATCAAGATAAGGTAGATGCTTCTTTTTGTGGCCATACGATTCATCCTCCTTTATTGGCCAGTAATTGTTTCTTTTTTTACCTCTGAAAACAGGGATATCTATTCAACTCGTTGCTATTGCGACCTTTTGCTTCACTACACAAAACACTTTTGTTTTAAGAGTGTTTTGTGCAGTTCAACTTAAATGTCACACTGGCAACTTTGCTTGATTTAGTTGAACTACACAAAACGAGATTGGATTTCCTATTCGTGTTGGTGGATTCATATTTGATCTTGTCTGCCTCATGAAAGGTCAGTACCGGCCTTCATCCACATGATTGTGCAGTGTGCTTTGAGATGCTGCGCTACTTGTAGTGGTACTGTTTTAAATAAATGTTGAATTGAAGCTATTGTATTGCTGTCTTTTCCTATTAAGTGAACAAAAATGGGACCAACCCGGACATGATGCTTGCTGCTTTGTTACAACAAACTCTGCATCACCCCCTTTATAAGTAGATGGAAGGACATGGTGTTGTTGCGCCCACTCTCCCCTGGAACTATTTATGCTTTTTGTTAATCTAATGCCACTGATAAAATTAAGCAATGCCACTCTCAGAATTAACTACTGAATCTTAGTTCAAAACTGCAACACTTGTTAGGGATCGGCGAGAGTACCATTTCTATTAGGGATCGGCGGGAGTACATGTTTAAGAAATGTATTGTTGAGATAATGTCTCTGTTATTATATATCAGTTACAGTGTTTTACAAATGGTACTAACCTGCTTTGTAGTTCTTTCTACATGTTTAACCAAGGTATTGTTAAGATAATGTCTCTGTTAATATGAATCAGTTGCATTGTTTTAGGAATGGTACTTTTCTGCTTTGTCATTATTTATACATGTTGAAACAAGGTATTGTTAAGATAATGTCTCAGTTCATATGAATGAATCACACTGTTTGAGAATTGCTACTGTCCCGCTTTGTTTCCCATTAAGATAAGGTAGATGTTTTTTCTTCTGGGGGTATAAGTCAGCAACCGTTATTTCTTAGTAATTGTTTCCTTTATACCCATTGTTACATACAGGGATATCAAAACTTCTGCTCGGTTCTATTTCGACTTTGATTTTAGTTGAACTGCACAAAAGGAGCCAATGTGTTTAAGGCAAGCTGTTGCATTATTGGGCCCAGTTGGTCTTTCCACTTTACAGAAAGAAGCAGTTACTGTTTGCGCTACATTACACAAGGAATGATTGAGAAGCTTTACAGAGTATTAGTAGACGCTGGTGACATGACTAGTCTGCAGAGAGCATGGGAAACTCAACAGCACGTGGAGTGCAAAATTCACTCCACAAGGAAAGGTATGATCAAGTCAGTGCCCGACGCAGCTGTAACAAACGAGGTCAGTATTGGCCTTCATCCACATGATTATGCTTTGTTATGTTGTGCTACTTATATTGTTGTATTGTTTTGAATAAATGTTTAATTGAAGCTATTGTATTGCTATATTTTCCTGTTAAGATAATGAAGATGATTATAGTTGTGAGCGTATGTTTAATCAACTAGTACCACTATTATATTCATCGCACTTTTTCTGTATTTATGCAGACAGGGATGCTCAGCTTGATTTTAGTGGAACTGCACGAAATGTTTAGATGGTTCGTGTCCTCCATAATACTTCATCATGCACAATACATCGAATGGTTCTCTAATCATTCGTCATCACCTTGAGCCACCGGACTATCTACTTGAATGGAGCTGCCAACGTGTTCAATGCCTTGCAATATATAAATACGAAATCCACCATGCTACGCAAGACATTGTTTGATTTTAGGGGAACTGCACAAAAAGATATGCTGGTTAATCCGGCTCCATGTGCTATTTCAATGTGCAAACTAATGACAATCATAGGCATTACATATTTTGAATGGGAAAAGCTTGTCAAAGTTTAATCATTGATGTTAGCAAGAAGACATTCGTTTAATATTTTGGAATTGGAAAACCTTGTCAAATTGTGCTCATTGATGATAGCCAGAAGACATGCATTTGATATTTTGGAATGGGACGCCCTTTGCTGCGAGCAGCGGCGATCTTTTTTTCCTATTCATGTGTTCAGTTCAGAAGTAAATATTTACTCTGATGAGATGCATAGTCATGAATGTTGACTTATGTAAGGTATTTTAAGAGTTTGTTCTGTATGTTGTCTATGAAATGCCAGGCCTTGTGAGTTTGATTGCAAAATTGAGCTTGGAATGCTATGGCATGCGGCATCACGAGCTGTTCACCGTGCCTCCTGAGAATAATGCTTCGTATTGTTTTGCACGTTGATCTAATGCCATTGATTTGCATGTTAAGAAGATCATCCTCTTGTGTTGTTTTTGTGCTTAAGAAGTTCATCGTCTTATGTTTCATACTTTCATTCATAGCCTATACGACAACTCAGGTAGGTTAGAGGTGAAACGATATGATCTTTTGACCAACTCATCGTATTAGGCCGTGATTGGATCGTCGTTTTTGAACCAAAACCGCTTGTAAAACTGACGCTTGTAAATAAAAGCAGATGGTCTTGGGCGAAGTGCTTGGTTGGTCGTTTTCGACTGGTAAAATATACACTAGTTTCTCAGGTTACACGCGTAACTCGTCGATTTTCGTTACAGACCTCAGGCCGTCGGTTTCATTACGCCTGTATTTTACGCATTGTTTCTGGTGATGAGTAAATTAAACTTGTATCCTTAATACAGGTGTGAAACAATCCAAAGCTCCCAAGCGCAGCCTTACCGTTTCATGCCGGCTCAGTCTCTCGAAGGTGCTCATAGGGGTCCGATGATCCTAGCTTCCTGAATGACCAGCGGGCGCTGTATCAGACCATCCGTAGGGCCCGCGAGGCCCTCTCCGTCGTCCTTCGAGTTGTTGCGCTCGCCATGGTGCCGCAGTCTCGTGATGTCAACATGGTCAACAAACATGAGGAATCAGGAGATGACTTTACTTGGAGAGGATGACAGTGGGGACCCACCAGGGCCATAGCCGCACGTACGCAAGTGCCTCATTATATACAACTATAATTTTTTTTGCTTCCTCCTGGTTTCCTGACATCACGGTCCCACACCATTGTCAACCTATATAGTCAATAAACGAGAGAATTGCACAAGGAGCAGCTGATAGCTAGGACCCAGCAGCTCGAGCAGTATTTGTTTTTTGAGGTGTGAGCAGAGTTTTTCTTGAGTGATGTTTTTGTTGTTGTTCAGAGGAGCAGGGTATCAACTGGGCGGGCTGTCGCCCGTCTGGCCCAGGCTATTCTTTTATGTCGACCAAATATCCAGCCCAGATATTAATTTTTCAATGTGAAAATGGCTAGCCCAGCTATACTTTTTTTGTGGAATACTCAACCCAGGTCAACTTGTTATTCTCCGCCCCGCATTAGACTTGCCAAGAAAATGGGCTTTAAGAAATAATAAATGGGCTGTAATAAAAAAATGGTTGTAAATATAAAAAATGCACCGAACAGGTAATTTTTTTAATTTCATTACTTGTTCGCGCACAAAAATTTGTTAGATTTTTACCTAATACAAATTTATTTTCAAAATATATTTAATCTGACTCGAAATTTTGGGTTAAAAAAATTTCGGATCCCATCAAAATGTGGGAAATTTTGTTGATTTTTTTTTGAGCGGCTAGTTGAAATTATTAACCATTGTCCTGGCTAGAAAATGGGTTGTAATCTTAACAAACAGTAAATCGGCTGAGAAAATTCTATTAGAATTAAAAAATGGGTTGTACATTATAACTAATCGCAAATGGGCTATATGTTCTCTGCCACATATGTGATGGTCATGTTGGGAATCGTTGCATGGAAAACAAAAAAAATTCTACGCACATGAAAGATATATCCATGGAGATGCATAACAACGAGAGGGGGAGAGTGTGTATACGTACGCTCGTAGACCGTAAGCGGAAGTGTTTCACAACGCGGTTGATGTAGTCGAACTTTCTTCGCGCTCCAACCGATCTAGTACCGAACGCACGGCACCTCCACATTCTGCACACGTTCAGCTCGGTGACGTCCTCTGCCTTCTTGATCCAGCACGACGGCGTGGTGAAGCTATCTCCGCAAGGTTTTGCCTAAGCACTACAAAAATATGACCGGGGGTGTAAACGGTGGAGGGGGCGCCGCACACGGCTAGGCAATTGTCTGTTCTGTGCTAGGCGCCCCCCCTCCCACATATATATAGGTGGGAGGGAGGGAGGAGCAGCCAAAGGAGGCGCCCAAGTAGGAGGAATCCTACTTGGGGTCCTTCCCAAGCAGCGCCCCCTTTCCTTATTTGGAGTGCGGGGAAAGGCAGGGGAGGGTGGCGCCCCCCCCCCCCTTTCCTTTCTCCCATGAGAGGGAAAGGCAGGAGGGGCTAGCCCTCCCCCTTTTCCTTCCCTAGGGCTGGCCAAACAACGGAGTAAGTGCACCAGCCCCCTTGTGGGCTGGTCTGTCCCCTCCTTTGGCCCATAAGACCATAACTTGTCCGGGGGCTGCCCGGAACCCCTTCCGGTGACCCGATTCCTTCCCAGTATGTCCCGAAACACTTCCAGTGTCCAAATACCATCATCCTATATATCAATCTTTACCTCTCGACCATTTTGAGACTCCTCGTCATGTCCGTGATCTCATCCGGGACTCCGAACAACATTCGGTCACCAAAGCATATAACTCATATAACACTATATCATCAATGAATGTTAAGCGTGCGGACCCTACGGGTTCGAGAACGATGTAGACATGACCGAGACACCTCTCCAGTCAATAACCAATAGCGGAACCTGGATGACCATATTGGTTCCTACATATTCTATGAAGATCTTTATCAGTCGAACCGTTATGGCAACATACGTAATTCCCTTTGCCCATCAGTATGTTACTTGCCCGAGATTTGATCGTCGGTATCTTCATACCTAGTTCAATTTCATTACCGGCAAGTCTCTTTACTCGTTCCGTAATACATCACCTTGTGACTAACTCCTTAGTCATTTGCTTGCAAGCTTATGATGTGTATTATCGAGAGGGCCCAGAGATACCTCTCTGATACTCGGAGTGACAAATCCTAATCTCGATCTATGCCAACTCAACAAACACCTTCGGAGATACCTGTAGAGCATCTTTATGATCACCCAGTTACGTTGTGACGTTTGATAGCACACAAGGTATTCCTCCGGTATCCGGGAGTTGCATAATCTCATAGTCAAAGGAATATGTATTTGACATGAAGAAAGCAATAGCAATAAACTGAACGACCATTATGCTAAGCTAACGGATGGGTCTTGTCCATCACATAACACATGTCTATGGTTAGAAAACCTTAACCATCTTTGATCAACGAGCTAGTCTAGTAGAGGCTTACTAGGAACACGGTATTGGTTTATGTATTCACACATGTATTTAAGTTTCCGATCAATACAATTCTAGCATGAATAATAAACCTTTATCATGAATAAGGAAATATAATATAAAATAACAACTTTATTATTGCCTCTAGGGCATATTTCCTTCAGTCTCCCACTTGCACTAGAGTCAGTAATCTAGTTCACATCACCATGTGATTTAACACCCATAGTTCACATCGCCATGTGACCAACACCCAAAGAGTTTACTAGAGTCAATAATCTAGTTCACATCGCCATGTGATTAACACCCAAAGAGTATTAAGGAGTGATCATGTTTTGCTTGTGAGAGAAGTTTAGTCAACGTGTCTGTGACATTCGGATCCGTATGTATTTCGCAAATTTTTATGTCTACAATGCTCTGCATGGAGCTACTCTAGCTAATTGCTCCCACTTTCAATACATATCCAGATTGAGACTCAGAGTCATCTGGATCGGTGTAAAAGCTTGCATCGACGTAACTCTTTATGATGAACTCTTTATCACCTCCATAACCGAGAAATATTTCCTTAGTCCTCTAAGGATAATTTTTTACCGCTATCTAGTGATCTATTCCTAGATCACTATTGTACCCCTTGCCAAACTCATGGCACACAATAGGTCTGGTACACAGCATGGCATACTTTATAGAACCTATGGCATAGGGAATGACTTTCATTCTCTATCTTCTACCGTGGTCGGGCTTTGAGTCTTACTCAACTTCACACCTTGTAACACAGGCAAGAACCCTTTCTTTGACTGATCCATTTTGAACTCCTTCAAAATCTTGTCAAGGTATGTACTCATTGAAAAATCTTATCAAGCGTCTTGATCTATCTCTATAGATCTTGATGCCTAATATGTAAGCAGCTTCACCAAGGTCTTTCATTGAAAAATTCTTATTCAAGTATCCTTTTATGCTATCCAAAAATTCTATATCATTTCCAATCAACAATATGTCATCCACATATAATAGCAGAAATGCTACAGAGCTCCCACTCACTTTCTTGTAAATACAGGCTTCACCATAAGTCTGTATAAAACCATATGCTTTGATCACCTCATCAAAGCGTATATTCCAACTCTGAGATGCTTGCAGCAGTCCATAGATGGATCGCTGGAGCTTGCACACTTTGTTAGCACCTTTAGAATCAACAAAAACTTCTGGTTGCATCATATACAACTCTTCTTTAATATCCATTAAGGAATGCAGTTTTTGACATCCATTTGCCAGATTTTATAATTATAAAATGTGGCAATTGCTAACATGATTCGGATGGACTTAAGCATCGCTACGGGTGAGAAAGTCTCATTGTAGTCAACCCCTTGAACTTGTCGAAAACACTTTTGTGACAAGTCGAGCTTTGTAGATAGTGATATTACCATCAGCGTCCGTCTTCCTCTTGAAAATCCATTTATTCTCAATGGCTTGTGGATCATTGGGCAAATCCACCAAAGTCCACACTTTGTTCTCATACATGGATCCTATCTCGGATTTCATGGCCTCGAGCCATTTATCGGAATCTGGGCTCATCATAGCTTCTTCATAGTTCGTAGGTTCGCCATGGTCTAATAACATGACTTCCAGGACAGGATTACCGTACCACTCTAGTGCGGAACATGCTCTGTTTGACCTACGAAGTCCAGTAGTAACTTGATCCAAAGTTTCATGATCATTATCATTAGCTTCCTCTCTAGTTGGTGTAGGCATCACGGGAACGGTTTTCTGTGATGTGCTACTCTCCAATTCGAGAGAAGGTACAATTACCTCATCAAGTTCTACTTTCCTCCCACTCACTTCTTTCGAGAGAAACTCCTTCTCTAGAAAGGACCCATTCTTAGCAACAAAGATCTTATCTTCGGATCTATGGTAGAAGGTGTACCCAATTGTTTCCTTAGGGTATCCTATGAAGACGCACTTCTCCGATTTAGGTTCGAGCTTATCAGACTGAAGCCTTTTGACATAAGCGTCGCATCCCCAAACTTAAAACGACAGCTTAGGTTTCTTGCTAAACCACAGTTCATACGGTGTCGTCTCAACGGATTTAGACGGTGCCCTATTTAATGTGAATGCAGCTGTCTCTAATGCATAACCCCAAAACGATAGTGGTAAATCGGTAAGAGACATCATAGAACGCACCATATCTAATAAAGTACGGTTACGACATTCGTACACACCATTACGCTGTGGTGTTCCAGGTGGCGTGAGTTGTGAAACTATTCCACATTGTTTTAAATGAAGGCCAAACTCATAACTCAAATATTCGCCTCCGCGATCAGATCGTAGAAACTTTATTTTCTTGTTACGATGATTCTCCACTTCACTCTGAAATTCTTTGAACTTTTCAAATGTTTCAGACTTGTGTTTCATTAAGTAGATATACCCATATCTGCTCAAATCATCTGTGAAGGTCAGAAAATAACGATACCCGCCGCGTGCTTCAACACTCATTGGACTGCATACATCGGTATGTATTATTTCCAATAAGTCATTAGCTCGCTCCATTGTTCCGGAGAACGGAGTTTTAGTCATCTTGCCCATGAGGCATGGTTTGCAAGTATCAAATGATTCATAATCAAGTGATTCCAAAAGTCCATCCGCATGGAGTTTCTTCATGCGCTTTACACCAATATGACCTAAACGGCAGTGCCAAAGTATGTTGCACTATCATTATCAACTTTGCATCTTTTGGCATCAATATTATGAGTATGTGTATCACTATGATCGAGATTCAATAAACCATTCACATTGGGTGTATGACCATAGAAGGTTTTATTCATGTAAACAAAACAACAATTATTCTCTAACTTAAATGAATAACCGTATTGCAATAAACATGATCTAATCATATTTATGCTCAACGCAAACACCAAATAACATTTATTTAGGTTCAACACTAATCCCGAAGGTAGAGGGAGTGTGCGATGGTGGTCGTATCAACCTTGGAATCACTTCCAACACACATCGTCACCTTGCACTTAACTAGTCTCTGTTTATTCTGCAACTCCTGTTTCAAGTTACTAATCTTAGCAACTGAACCGGTATCGAATATCCAAGTGCTACTATGAACACTAGTAAGGTACACATCAATAACATGTATATCAAATATACTTTTGTTCACTTTGCCATCCTTCTTATCCGCCAAGTATTTGGGGCAGTTCCGCTTCCAGTGACCATTTCCTTTGCAGTAGAAGCACTCAGTTTTAGGCTTGGGTCCAGCTTTGGGCTTCTTCATGGGAGTGGCAACTTGCTTGCCATTCTTCTCGAAGTTCCCTTTCTTTCCCTTGCCCTTTTTCTTGAAACTAGTGGTCTTGTTAACTATCAACACTTGATGCTCTTTCTTGATTTCTACCTTCGCCGATTTCAACATCGCGAAGAGCTTGGGAATCGTTTTTGTCATCCCTTGCATATTATAGTTCATCATGAAGTTCTAGTAGCTTGGTGATAGTGACTAGAGAACTCTGTCAATCACTATCTTATCTGGAAGATTAACTCCCACTTGATTCAAGCGATTGTAGTACCCAGACATTCTGAGTACATGCTCACTGGCTAAGCTATTCTCCTGCATCTTGTAGGCAAAGTACTTGTTAGAGGTCTCATACCTCTTGACACGGGCATGAATCTGAAATACCAATTTTTAGTTTTTGGAACATCTCATATGCTCTGTGGCGTTCAAAACATTTTTGAAGTCCCGGTTCTAAGCCGTAAAGCATGGCACACTAAACTATCAAGTAGTCATCATACCGAGCTTGCAAAATGTTCATAACGTCTGCATCTGCTCCTGCAACAGGTTTGTCACCTAGCGGTGCATCAAGGACATAATTCTTCTGTGCTGCAATGAGGATAATCCTCAGATCACGGACCCAGTCTGCATCATTGCTACTGTCATCTTTCAACTTAGTTTTCTCTAGGAACATACCAAAAATATATAGGAGCTATATCGCGAGCTATTGATCTACAACATGGATATGCAAAACTATCAAGACTAAGTTCATGATAAATTAAGTTCAATTAATCAAATTACTAATGAACTCCCACTTAAATAAACATCCCTCAAGTTTATCTAAGTGATACATGATCCAAATCAACTAAACCATGTCCGATCATCACGTGAGATGGGGTAGTCATCAATGGTGAACATCTCTATGTTGATCATATCTACTATATGACTCATGTTCGACCTTTCGGTCTCTAGTGTTTCGAGACCATGTTTGTACATGCTAGGCTCGTCAAGTTTAACCCAAGCATTCTGCATGTGCAAAACTGTCTTACACCCGTTGTATGTGAATGTAGAGTCTATCACACCCGATCATCACGTGGTGTCTCGAAACGACGAACTATAGCAATGGTGCATACTCAGGGAGAACGCTTTTATCTTGAAATTAAGTGAAGGGATCATCTTATAATGCTACCGCCGTTCTAAGAAAAATAAGATGCATAAAGGATAAACATCACATGCAATCAAAATATGTGACATGATATGGCCATCATCATCTTGTGCTTTTGATCTCCATCTCCAAAGCATCGTCATGATCTCCATCATCACCGGCTCGACACCTTGATCTCCATCGTAGCGTCATTGCGTCGAGGTCGTCACGCCAACTATTGCTTCTACAACTATCGCTAACACATAGTGATAAAGTAAAGCAATTACATGGAGCTTGCACTTCATATAATAAAGTGACAACCCTAAGGCTCCTGCCGGTTGTCGATATTACAAAACATGATCATCTCATACATCAACATATATCACATCATATCTTGACCATATCACATCACAACATGCCCTGCAAAAACAAGTTAGACGTCCTCTACTTTGTTGTTGAGAGTTTTACGTGGCTGCTATGGGCTTCTAGCAAGAACCGTTCTTACCTACGAATAAAACCACAACGGTGATTCATCAAGTTTGCTGTTTTAACCTTCTTCAAGGACCGCCCGCAGTCAAATTCGATTCAACTAAAGTAGGAGAAACAGACACCCGCCAGCCATCTTTATGCAAGACAAGTTGCATGTCAGTCGGTGGAACCGGTCTCATGTGCGTGGACATGTAAGGTTGGTCCGGGCCGCTTCATCCCACAATACCGCTGAATCAAAATAAGACGTTGGTGGTAAGCAGTATGACTATCACCACCCACAAATCTTTGTGTTCTACTCGTGCACATCGTCTACGCATAGACCTGGCTCATGATGCCACTGTTGGGAATCGTTGCATGGAAAACAAAAAAAATTCTACGCACACGAAAGATCTATCCATGGAGATGCATAGCAATGAGAGGGGGAGAGTGTGTCTACGTACCCTTGTAGACCGTAAGCGGAAGCGTTTCACAATGTGGTTGATGTAGTCGAACTTTCTTCGCGCTCCAACCGATCTAGTACCGAACGCACGGCACCTCCTCGTTCTGCACACGTTCAGCTCGGTGACGTCCTCCGCCTTCTTGATCTAGCAAGACGGTGAGGCAGTAGATGAGTTACAGCAGCACGACGGCGTGGTGAAGCTATCTCCGCAGGGCTTTGCCTAAGCACTACGAAAATATGACCGGGGGTGTAAACGGTGGAGGGGGGCGCTGCACACGGCTAGGCAATTGTCTGTTCTGTGCTAGGTGCCCCCTTCCCACATATATATAGGTGGGAGGGAGGGAGGAGCAGCCAAAGGAGGTGCCCAAGTTGGAGGAATCCTACTTGGGGTCCCTCCCAAGCCTCGCCCCCCTTTCCGTATTTGGAGTGCGGGGAAAGGCAGGGGAGGGTGGCGCCCCCTTTCCTTTCTCCCATGAGAGGGAAAGGCAGGAGGGGCTATCCCTCCCCCTTTTCCTTCCCTAGGGCTGGCCAAACAAGGGAGGAGGCGCACCAGCCCCCTTGTGGGCTGGTCTGTCCCCTCCTTTGGCCCATATGGCCCATAACTTGCCGGGGGGCTGCCCGGAACCCCTTCCAGTGACCCGATTCCTTCCCGGTACGTCCCGAAACACTTCCAGTGTCCAAATACCATCGTCCTATATATCAATCTTTACCTCTCGACCATTTTGAGACTCCTCGTCATGTCCGTGATCTCATCCGGGACTCCGAACAACATTCGGTCACCAAAGCATATAACTCATATAACACTATATCGTCAATGAACGTTAAGCGTGTGGATCCTACGGGTTCGAGAACTATGTAGACATGACCGAGACACCTCTCCGGTCAATAACCAATAGCGGAACCTGGATGCCCATATTGGCTCCTACATATTCTACAATGATCTTTATCGGTCGAACCATTATGACAACATACGTAATTCCCTTTGTCCATCGGTATGTTACTTGCCCGAGATTCGATCGTCAGTATCTTCATACCTAGTTCAATTTCATTACTGGCAAGTCTCTTTACTTGTTATATAATACATCACCTTGTGACTAACTCCTTAGTCATTTGCTTGCAAGCTTATGATGTGTATTACCGAGAGGGCCCAGAGATACCTCTTCGATACTCGAAGTGACAAATCCTAATCTCGATCTATGCCAACTCAACAAACACCTTCGGAGATACCAGTAGAGCATCTTTATGATCACCCAGTTATGTTGTGACGTTTGATAGCATGCAAGGTATTCCTCCGGTATCCGGGAGTTGCATAATCTCATAGTCGAAGGAATATGTATTTGACATGAAGAAAGCAATAGCAATAAACTGAACGACCATTATGCTAAGCTAACGGATGGGTCTTGTCCATCACATCATTCTCCTAATGATGTGATCCCGTTATCAAATGACAACACATGTCTATGGTTAGAAAACCTTAACCATCTTTGATCAACGAGCTAGTAGAGTAGAGGCTTACTAGGGACACGGTATTTGTTTATGTATTCACACATGTATTTAAGTTTCCGATCAATACAATTCTAGCATGAATAATAAACCTTTATCATGAATAAGGAAATATAATATAAAATAACAACTTTATTATTGCCTCTAGGGCATATTTCCTTCAGGTCACTTGTGGGCCTATTAAGTTGACGCTTACGCAAGGCTTTGTTAACTTATAGTCAACACACGATTCTAGTAGCAGTGGCCGTTGGATGTCCGTCTAACGGCTGTGGTGCTTCTTCAATCTCGGATATTCATGCTTCTGCCGCCCAAACCACCACCGGCGGTACCGCCTGCTACCGCCTCCCGTGGCCGGCTGTGCTGCCTCGCAGGCCTCACCGGCCCACCCTACTCCCATCGTCGTCCAGGCCATTCCTCTACTCACCAACACCTCCTGTTATTCTCCGGCGGCGGCAGCCTCACACCACAGCCGAACCAGTGAACCCTCGTACTCCCCTCCGCGTGGGCATCCACTGATGTGTCTTCGCCGGCTCCGGGTCGTTCCCTTCCTAGGCCTCGCCATCGTCCACCGCGTTGGTTCTCTCGGCACAGCATGGTCAACTTTGTCAACAAATGACAGCCATCGGAAGAGGCATGTATGTGGAGTGGCTGACAGTAGGGACCCGCATGGCCCATGGCCGCACGCGAGCAAGTCTTTCCTTATTATGCGAAAACAAATGATTTCTCCCCCTGACAGGTTTGTCCACCTGCTACATCTTCGCACGCAGGGAAGTGTTTACTTTATTACGTGGAAAAAAAAGTTACCTCTCCCTGACAGCTGGGACCCGCCAGCTTTATTATCATCCATTTTGTGAAAATATAGATTGTACCAAAGATGCTAAATTGTTTTCTTTTTATTCTAACTCAAAAAAGAAGAAATTAAAAAAACCAGAAAACATCTTCGCACGCAAGGAAGTGCCACCTTATTACGAGCAAAAAAATGATTCCCCCCTACTAGCTGGGACCCACCAGATTTGGAGGCTGACTTGTGGGCCAACTAAGTTGACGCGTACGGGCTTTGTCAACTTAGTCAAAACGATTCTAACTGCACTGACCGTTGGATGTTAAATCAACGGTCGTGCTGCGTCTTCAACCTTTGATCTTCTTGCTCCAGCCGCCCAAACCAGGCCTGCCGTACCGCCTGCTCCAGCCTCCCGTGGCCGACTGTGCTGTCGCGCAGGCCTCACAGACCGACCATACTACAACTGGCCAGGCCTTCCCTCTACTCACCCACACCCCCTGTTATTCTCCGGCGACGGCAGCCTTACACCGCAGCCGAACCAGTGAACCCTCGTACTCCCCTCCGTGTGGGCATCCACCCGCCTCATCTTCTCTAGCTCCTCGTCGTTCCCTTCCTAGGCCTTGCCGTCGTCCACCGCCTTGATGCTCTCGGCGCCTCGTGGTCAGCGAGGTCAACGAACGACAGCCATCGGAAGTGGACTTTAGGCTGTGAGGCTAGCAGCTGGACCCACCAGCTACATCTTCGAACACAAGGAAGTGCCTCCTTATTACTCGCAAAATAAAAATGATTCCTCCCCCTGACAGCCGGGACCCACCAGCTATATCTTCGCATGCAAGGAAGTGCATCCTTATCCTCCCTGGTAGCTGGGACCCACCCGGTCGAAGCATACGTAGCATTGTCGCAAACGAGTACGTACATACTGGTCGATCGGTCTCTCTGCAACGATGAACCGTGGCCGACCAAGCAGCGGCACGTGTAGTAGTAGAGCCCCTGACGTAGCAGTTCAGGCAGTCCCTTCTAAACCGTGTACACGTACGTACAGCCACATGCCAAAAAATACGGCCACGTACGTACATACGGGCGGGGTGCCGAACACGTACTCGCGCATACGTACGGCCAGGGCTCGTGTACATGGAGAGGCAACGGACGGCAGCAACGGCGTCCTGTTCATCAGGCAGCCAACTGGCTAGGTCGAAACGGAGAAACAGCGTCCTGTTCATCGGAAGGCAACAGACTGGGTCGGAATGCGTCCTGTTCAACGGGAGCCAACTGGCTTGGACGGAACAGCCGAAACGGCGTCTGGCATACCGCAGTACGGAGGAAACGGCCTTCTATTCGACCAGCTATGGTCGAAACGGCATCCTGTTGATCGGGAGGGGTGTGGCGTACCGCAAAACAGAGGAAACGGACTTGTGTTGGAGCATACAGTCGAAACGGGGGTCTGATACGTCTCCAACGTATCTATAATTTATGCAGTATTCATGCTGTTATATTATCATTCTTGGATGTTTTACAATCATTTTATAGCAACTTTATATCATTTTTTTGGGACTAACCTATTGATCCAGTGCCCAGTGCCAGTTGCTGTTTTTTGCTTGTTTTTTACATCGCAGGAAATCAATATCAAACGGAGTCCAAACACCATGAAACTTTTTGTGGATTTTTTATGGACCAGAAGACATCCAATGGGCCAGAGCAGCACCTGGGGGGTGCCCCGAGGGGGGCACAACCCACCAGGGCGTGCCCCGGTGGGTTGTGCCCACCTCGGTGGCCTCCCGCACCGCCTCTTCGCCCTATAAATTGCCAAATATTCCAAAAACCCTCGGGGTAGGCCTAGATCAGAAGTTCCGCCGCCGCAAGGCCTCTGTATCCATGAGACCCAATGTAGACCCCGTTCCGGCACCCTGCCGGAGGGGGAGATCATCACCGGTGGCCATCTTCATCATCCTGGTGGCCACCACGATGAGGAGGGAGTAGTCCACCCTCGGGGCTGAGGGTTTGTACCAGTAGCTATGTGTTTAATCTCTCTCTCTCTCTTGTGTTCTTGATGGCACGATTTTGATGTATCGGGAGCTTTGTTAATGTAGTTGGATCATATGGTTTTTCTCCCTCTCTATCTTGTTGTGATGAATTGAGTTTTCCCTTTGAGATTTCATTTTATCGGATTGAATACTTTTATGGATTTGAGAGCACTTGATATATGTCTTGCATATGAATACCCGTGGTGACAATGGGGTATTATATTGATTCACTTGATATATGTTTTGGCACTCAACTCGCGGATTCCCGAGGTCACATTGGGGTAATCTATGCATAGGGGTTTATGCACGTTCTTGTCTTTGTTTCTCCGATAGAAATCTTGGGGCACTCTTTGAGGTTCTTTGTGTTGGATTGAGCATTACGAATCTGAATTTGCTTTGGTGTTATTTTAGTACGAACTCTTGGATAGATGATCGGGAAGAATAGCTTTGAGGTGGTTTCGTACCCTACAAACAATTTATTCTTATGTTCTCCGCTAGATAGGAACTTTGGAGTGATTCTTCATCGCACTTTGAGGGATGGTTATATGATCCAATTATATTAGCATTGTTGAGAGGTTGCACTAGCGAAAGTACGGACCCTAGGCCTCATTTTCAAGCATTGCAATACCATTTGAGCTCCATTTTATCAATTGCTACCTTGCTGTTTTTATTTATTCAGATTATAAAAATATATTTCTACCATCCATATTACACTTTTATCACCATCTCTTCGCTGAACTAGTGCACCTATACAATTTGCCATTGTATTGGGTGTGTTGGGGACACAAGAGATTTCTTGTATTTGGTTGCAGGGTTGTTTGAGAGAGACTATCTTCATCCTACGCCTCCCACGGATTGATAAACCTTAGGTCATCCACTTGAGGGAAAATTGCTACTGTCCTACAAAACTCTGCGCTTGGAGGCCCAACACAAGTCTACAAGAACAAGTTGCGAAGTAGACATCAAGCTCTTTTCTGGCGCCGTTGCCGGGGAGGTGAGTGCTTGAAGGTATATCTTTAGATCTTGCAATTGAATCTTTTAGTTTCTTGTTTTATCACTAGTTTGGTTTATAAAAGAAAACTACATAAAAAATGGAATTGAGGTTGCATTATATTATTGATCATCTTTATAATATCTTTCTTGAAAATGATGGATCAGAAAATTGTGCTCAATTGTTAGAAGAAGAAGTCAATAAAATGTTTGGCACAAAATATTTGAATGATGAGCATGATTGCAATGTTGTTAGCATGAATTCTTTGAATATCCAAAATGCTAATGATGATTGGACAAGTCATGAAAAAAATGTTTCTTATAAGCATGTCAATTTTTCTGGAGTGAATTGGGAGTGTAAATGCACACCAAGAAGGGAAGATAGATTTTGTAATAAGCATAAATATTTAGAAATGAAAAAGTTGCAAGAGAGGCTAGATGATTGTGCTGAAAGATTTAATTTTTTTTGCCATCCTTGTGAACTTTGTAATGAACGTGATCATTTAAATCTCCAATGCAAATTGTTTCACGATCAAATCATGTCCAAAAATTGTGATAACTTGATTACCCTTGAGCATCATAAAGAGCTTAGTATTCTTTTAAGGTATGAAGAAATGAAACGTATAACTGAGGGTATTCCAAAATTTAATCTCGAGAGATTTCTTGATTTTGATCTAGAGGAAATTTATATGTTTTGTGTGGTAAATTGCATTGAGAATCCTTATATTGCCAACTATCTAAAGACAAGAAAACAAATAGAATATGAAGAGAGTACTAATGAAAGGGAAAATATTTCCCAATACCCTCCTAGTTTTTATTATGATGAATCAGGAAACAAGGAGGAGCTTCCTATCCAATCAATCTCTTCAACAAGAAGCTTGAAAAAATTAATTAAACCCACACATGATGTGGTGAAGAAGAAGAAAAGAAGAAAGAATAGAGGTAAAAAGGTATCTCTCCCAAATAATGTTGCTCCTATTATTGTTGTGCCTCATGAAAATGAATCAAAAATAATTGTGGAAGATGATGCACTTGATGATGATTTTGTTATGCCTATTGCTTGTTGTGATGATTATGATTGGGAAGATAATGATACTTCTTATAATCTTGGAAAACTTTTTGGCACCAACTTGGGAAATTATGATGATAGCAATTGTTATACCGTTGGTGCTATTCATGCTATGTTTGATGAGAATGACATGTTTGAGAATTTATTTGCTGCAATTAATGTTTGTCCCAAGCTTGGGGATGCTATGCTTAATGAAGATGATCTTTTTAGCCCCCCTACTTTGAATGATCAAATTTGCTATGATGGTTGCATGCCCCTTATCTATGATGAGAATAAAGTTGCTACTTATGATGATTATTGTGATGATACTTATGTTCTAAAAAGTAGTGATGATTATTTTTATAAAACTTGTCATAGTTATGACTACCCTCTTCCTGAACATTACTCTTTTAATGTGGAAACAATTTATAGTATTCGAGTTTCATATGATACTCCCACCATTGTGAATGAGAAGAAATTTTCTTACGTGGAGAGTAATAAAATTTCTATGCTTGTGGATCATGAAAAGAATGCTTTATGTGATGGTTATGTTGATGAATCTATTCATGATGCTCTCTTTGTGTTTCAATTCCTATCTTTTATGCGAGCATCATTGAAATCATCGTGCCTAACTAAAAGGCATTAAAGAAAAGCGCTTGTTGGGAGACAACCCAACATTTACCCCTACTGTTTTTATGTGTTCACATGATTAGGATACTGTAGTAATCATGTTTTATAACTTTTATTTCAATAAAGTACCAAGTAAAGCCTTTGGGATAGTGTGGATGATAGCTGACTTGATTCTGTGCAAAAACAGAAAATTTTGTGCCCAGTAACAGAATTGTTTTAATTCACTGCAGCGTCGAAAAAATCTGAATTTTTTACATTTGATGGGTATACAAATTTTCTACGTTGTCCTAATTTTTCAGAATTTTTCGAGTTACATAATTATGATCGTAATTCAGATCTTTACGTACTGTTCTGTTTTTGACAGATTCTGTTTTCAATGCATAATTTGCTTGTTTTCTAGTTTCTATGGCTTATATTGCTTAATATAAATTGTGAAAATTGTATAGTACAGTAGGCATTGTGTGAGAACAATTATGAATCTTGTCTTTGACAGTACCAAAGTGAATGATTTGTCTTTATCATACTAACCCATCTCACGAAGTTCCGTTAAGTTTTGTGTGATTGAAGTTTTCAAGTTTTGGGTGAGATATCGATATGAGGAGATTAAGGAGTGACAAGACCCTAATATTGGGGATTACCAAGGCACCCCCAAGGCAATATTCAAGGAAGATCCAAGCAACTAAGCTTGGGGATGCCCCGGAAGGCATCCCCTCTTTCGTCTTCAACATTATCGGTAACCTCACTTGGAGCTATGTTTTCATTCGTCACATGATATGTGTTTTACTTGGAGCGTCAATTTATTTTGTTAGGATTTTCTTTCTGTTATTTAGAATAATGTTTTGCATTTTTTATTTCAATAAAAGTGGCAATGATAGCCTTTGCCATGCTTATTTTGCAAGTCTACATGTTGCTGTTTCAAAACAGAAAGTTTATTGCTATTGAAAAAAAATCTCTAGAAAAGTAAGATTGTGATAAAATGTTGAAACTTTTTGCAAAGTAAGATCTGATAAATTTTCTACAGTATTCTAAATTTTCAGAATTTTTGGAGTTAGATAAGTATGAATACTCTTTCATTCTTTACAGACTGTCCTGTTTTGGCAGATTACTGTTATGTTTGCATTCTTTGCATATGTTTGCTTGTTTAATGATTCTATTTGAGGATAGGACTATTAAATATGCAGAGGCCTTTAGTATGCAATGTTAAATTATAATTTTAGTGATTTGCTACAGTAGATAATGATAAGGTTTTTGCATTGGTTTATACTAACTTATCTCACGAGTTCTTGTTGAGTTTTGTGTGGATGAAGTTTTTAAGATTTAGGGAAACCGTGATATGAGAGGAACTAAGGAGACACAAAAGCTCAAGCTTGGGGATGCCCAAGGCATCCCAAGATAATATTTCAACAAGTCTCAAGCATCTAAGCTTGGGGATGCCCCTGTAGGCATCCCACCTTTCTTCATCAACAATTATCGGTTAGCCTCGGTTGAGCCTAAGTTTTTGCTTCTTCACATGAGTTGTGCTATTCTCGGATTGTCATTTTATTTTGTTTTGTTTGCTATTTTAATAAAATACTTAGATCTGAAAGTTTTTAAATAAAAGAGAGTTCTCAAATAGCTACCCATTTACATGACTACTCGTTTGATCTTCACTTATATCTTTTTGGAGTAGTTTGTCATTTACTCTCGTGCTTCACTTATATCCTATGAGTAAATTGTTGAATGAATTGAATATCCTAAAGTTGAAATTATATGTGCTTAATATGTTCATATCATGCCTAGTGGTACCTTCACATTGGGTTTAGAAAGTGAAATCTTTTGAAGCTTGACAATCACAATATTGGTCATACAAGCAATTCATGAATGATTACTATAAGGAAGAGAACTTTCACATGCAAATACACTATCTTGGAAATCTTTTGTGATTGTGAGCCCCCATCAAAATATTATATGCCAAAATTATTGACGTTGGACAAGGAAGACAAAGTAATGGTTTATGTTTGTTCATATTCACATAGAAGTTATATTGTCATAGATCCTTCAACATGTGGTGCTTGCCCCCTATCTTTGCTAGACAAAAAATTCCGCACCAAGTAGAGATACAACTTGTGCATCCAAAAACCCTTAAACCCAAATCTTATTTTCAAGAGTTCACCATACCTACCTAAGGATTGAGTAAGATCCTTCAAGTAAGTTGTCATCGGTGCGATAAGGCAATAAAAATTGCTTTTAAAGTGTTAGATCATTTAGTGTAAGAGAAAATTGAGCGTTGTACGAACTTGTGATGGCAAAGAATAAAAGTGATAGACTGCATAATAAAGGTTGCTATCATAAGGGGCAATATAACGTGACATTTTTTTGCACTAAGGGGTTGAGCATACAAACAAATAAGAGCATGGCAACCTCTGCTTCCCTCTGCGAAGGGCCTATCTTTTACTTTTATGTATTTACTTTTATGCAAGAGTCAAAGTTTTTCTCTCTATTCCTTTTTATTTTTCTCTTTTGGCAAGCATCATGTGGTGAGGAAAGATCTAGGCACATATATCTAGTTGGATATGGGTAGCACGAGTTATTATTGTTGACGTCACCCTTGAGGTGAATACGTTGGGAGGCGAAATTATAAGCCCCCATCTTTCTATGTGTCCGGTTGAAACGTTTTGCTCATGTGTATGCGGTGAGTGTTAGCAATCATAGAAGACTATATGATGGTTGAGTATGTGGAGCTCTTACTTAGACTCTGTTGAATAAGTTGAATTGCAATTGTTTGGTGACTGAGAGCATAGGTTGTTGAGTTTCAAGAGAATTCATTGTTTGAACCATAACATGTGAATTGGTTGCTACTTTAACATGAGAAGTTTTATAAGAAAGAATTGCTGTTATGATGCTAGGAAAAGTGATTGAAATTATCGTTGATCAAACTTATGCACTTTGCTAGCATTCACACTTCATAAATTATTTCTTTTATCATTTACCTACTCGAGGACGAGTAGGAATTAAGCTTGGGGATGCTGATACGTCTCCAACGTATCTATAATTTATGCAGTATTCATGTTGTTATATTATCATTCTTGGATGTTTTACAATCATTTTATAGCAACTTTATATCATTTTTTGGGACTAACCTATTGACCCAGTGCCCAGTGCCAGTTGCTATTTTTTGCTTGTTTTTTACATCGCAGGAAATCAATATCAAACGGAGTCCAAACACCGCGAAACTTTTTGTGGATTTTTTATGTACCAGAAGACATCCAATGTGATAGAGCAGCACCTGGGGGGGTGCCCCGAGGGGGGCACAACCCACCGGGGCGCACCCCGGTGGGTTGTGCCCACCTCGGTGGCCTCCCGCACCGCCTCTTCGCCCTATAAATTGCCAAATATTCCAAAAACCCTCGGGGTAGCTCTAGATCAGAAGTTCCACTGCCGCAAGGCCTCTGTATCCATGAGATCCAATCTAGACCCCGTTCCGGCATCCTGTCGGAGGGGGAGATCATCATCGGTGGCCATCTTCATCATCCCGGTGGCCACCACGATGAGGAGGGAGTAGTCCACCCTCGGGGCTGAGGGTTTGTACCAGTAGCTATGTGTTTAATCTCTCTCTCTCTCTCTCTCTCGTGTTCTTGATGGCACGATTTTGATGTATCGGGAGCTTTGTTAATGTAGTTGGATCATATGGTTTTTCTCCCTCTCTATCTTGTTGTGATGAATTGAGTTTTCCCTTTGAGATTTCGTTTTATCGGATTGAATATTTTTATGGATTTGAGAGCACTTGATATATGTCTTGCATACGAATACCCGTGGTGACAATGGGGTATTATATTGATTCACTTGATATATGTTTTGGCACCCAACTCGCGGATTCCCGAGGTGACATTGGGGTAATCTATGCATAGGGGTTGATGCATGTTCTTGTCTTTGTTTCTCCGATAGAAATCTTGGGCACTCTTTGAGGTTCTTTGTGTTGGATTGAGCATTATGAATCTGAATTTGCTTTGGTGTTATTTTAGTACGAACTCTTGGATAGATCGATCAGAAAGAATAGCTTTGAGGTGATTTCGTACCCTACAAACAATTTATTCTTATGTTCTCCGCTAGATAGGAACTTTGGAATGATTCTTCATCGCACTTTGAGGGATGGTTATATGATCCAATTAAATTAGCATTGTTGAGAGGTTGCACTAGCGAAAGTACGGACCCTAGGCCTCATTTTCAAGCATTGCAATACCGTTTGTGCTCCGTTTTATCAATTGCTACCTTGCTGTTTTTATTTATTCAGATTATAAAAATATATTTCTACCATCCATATTACACTTTTATCACCATCTCTTCGCCGAACTAGTGCACCTATACAATTTGCTATTGTATTGGGTGTGTTGGGGACACAAGAGATTTCTTGTATTTGGTTGCAGGGTTGTTTGAGAGAGACTATCTTCATCCTACGCCTCCCTCGGATTGATAAACCTTAGGTCATCCACTTGAGGGAAAATTGCTACTGTCCTACAAAACTCTGCGCTTGGAGGCCCAACACAAGTCTACAAGAACAAGTTGTGTAGTAGACATCAGGGTCCTGTTCATCAGGAGGGGTGTGGCGTACCGCAAAATGGAGGAAACGGACTTGTGTTCGAGCGCTTCGGTCGAAACGGGGGTCCTGTTCATCGGAGGGGTGTGGCGTACTGCAAAACAGGACTCCACGGGCTACTGTTCACCCACCGTTGACTTGCTTCAGCCTCCACCTGCACTATTCATCCACCGCGCCTTCCTCCTGCCTCCACCAGTTACTGTTCATTCACGGGCTACTGTTCACCCAGCCCTCCAACGGCTACTGTTCAACCAGCCCTCCACGAGGGTCCTGTTCATCCACCCCCAACCAGCTCAGCTATGGCGGCCTCCTTTCGGGGTCCTGTTCATCCAGCGGCAACGGCCTATATACTACCATGGGGGTCCTGTTCATCCAACCCCCACCGGGAACTGTTCATCCAACCCCCACCGGGAACTGTTCATCCAACCCCAACCACGTACGTCTCGACTCGTTCAACCGCAACACCCATGTTCACTGTTCATCAAGAGGCAGCAGGTTCGATCGGCTTCAGTAAGCAGCAGCAGCAGCCGTCGATCGCTCGGGTTCAGTTAGCAGCAGCAGCGAAGGAATTGCACGGGTTCAGTTAGCAGCCAAGGGATCGATCGCTCGGATTCAGTAACGTAGCTAGTGCAATCGCTCGGGTTCAGTAAGTGAACGCATCGCTCGGGTTCAGTTAGAGCCCAATGCCACGCACACACACGCGTACGTGTACGAGAGAAACACGCAATCCCTCCGTGCATCTGAAAGTGCAATCATGCCCTTAATCGTATTTTGATGTTGATGACAACATGCATATTGGGACTAATCATGTTTATCAAGTATATCTCAGGATTATATCTCAAGGGCCGTGTGTGGATCATGAATATGGACATATATATATATATATATATATATATATATATATATATATATATATATATATATATATATATATCACTCAAGAGCAGAGATACAAGACAAAGACAAAAGCTTCAGCTCTTTTTTCGGTTTGTTCTTGAGTATAGGGATCCCGCACTATTAAGAGGGGATCGTCAGATTTCGTGAAAGAACTTGCTCAAAACCCACAAAATATCCTCTCTCAACATCTCTATTTCATCTCTAATTCTTCCTCTACCTTGTGCACAAAAACTGGTATGATTCTAAGCTAGTAGCTTCAGCTATCACCGGACGTTCGAATGTCTACGGACGTCCGACCTCTCACAGCCGACCGGGCATCCGGCTCTCCCTGGGTGTCCGGTGCATCTTCACAGAATATAAATTAGCGGAAGTCCGGTCTCAACGGACGGCCGGTCACCGGACGGCCGTTCTTCTCCTGATGTCTGGTACTGCCCCAACAGAAGGTTTATTAGCGGATTTCCGACCTCACCGGATGTCCGGCCACCGGACGACCGGCGTCTTCCGGACGTCCGCTGGCTGTGTGCCTCATGCCTCTTCTGTGGCCTGGTAGGCTTTCCAGCGACCAGACGACCGGCGGCCCGGCCGGACGTCCGGTCCAATCTGAGTCACCGGGCGTCCGATACTCACCGGACGTCCGACAGCTCCAGTACACTGTGTGGCTCAAACGGTCAGTTTTACACTATCACTATATATAGCCTCCTCCCTCCCACGGGATAAGGTGGACCATTCATTTTGAGCTTTCTAAGAACACATCTCACTCCCTCTCTTGATTCCCTACACCAAATCCTAGATCCCCAAAGGATTTGGGAACATTTGAGAGAAGTTCTCCAATCAAGTGATAGATCCACTCCTTCCCCTTCTTCTCACCAAAGGAATTCGTGATTTGAGCAAGTTCTTGAGCATTTCCCAACGTTCTTGTTACTCTTGGAGGTTGGAGACTCCTAGGCGGTAGGAGTCTTTCGGAGAGGAATCGACCACTGTGATTACCCCCGGAAAAGTTTGTGAGGGTTTGGAGACCACCCCAAGGTCTACCACTAGTGGTTGAGAAACGCCTTCGTGGTGTTGTCTCAAAGGGAGAATAGGGTGAGCCTTCATGGCGTTGGTGTGCCTTCTTGGTAACATCCACCTCTCTAACGGTGACATAGCTTCCCTCCAAGGAAGTGAACATTGGCATACATCCTTGTCTCCCGGAGTTGCGGTTATTCCTAACCCTAACTCTCTACTTGTGGTCACTTGTCTCCTAGCACTTACTTATATCATATTGTGCTTGCTTGCTCATACTTGTGTTACTTGTTTATATTGCTTAGCTCTTAGCATCATACTTGCAATTGTTAGGCTCACTTTCCTATTCCGCATTATTGCCTAAAATTGCAAAGTAATAATTAAAATTTGTAATTGTACCTATTCACCCCCCTCCTCTAGGTCCATCTCGATCCTTGCAATTGGTATAAGAGCCTCATGCTCTATTCTTGTGGCTTAACCACCCTAGAGCGAGATGAACCCCGATGGGACTCCCCTTGTTGCAGATCTGAAGAGTACGGGCGCGGCTTCCACGGAAGCCAAGTCCTTCACTTCAGAGGATCTGGAACGAGCTCTTGCTAAGCAAAAGGAGGAGCATGATGCCTCTCTTGAGGCCTTGGTCCAAATGAGGATAGCCACACTAACCACGATGCTTGCACCAATTTCTGGTGGTGCGGCCTCGAGGCCAGCTGTGACTACTCCCTCACTTGGCCAACAACCTCCTAGTAATGAACACTCCAGTGTTCCTTGGCTTTATGCAAGACCTCAAATAGAGAAACCTAAGTATAACCCTCAAGGAAAACCTCCTTTACTTGATGACACTACCGATTTTGCTTTGTGGAGAGTTGCTATGCAGGATCATCTTCGATATGGAAATGATGATATGTTGGAGATCTTGGAGTATGGCTACCAAGCTGTTGACCCGAAGAATCTTACTCCAAGAGAGGTTTATGACAAGAATCTCAATGACACAGCAACCATGTGCATAAGGAGAGGTATGACTAACAAGCAAAGGAGACCATACATACATATCACAAGTGCCAAGGAATTATGGGATAGCATTGTGAGGACCAAGACCGGTACCTCCACTCTCTGGCTTGCTCAATATGAAATTGCCAAGGGTCAATTGCAAAACTTTTGTATGGAGAAAGGTGAATCTCCCAAGCAACTACTTGAGCGTCTCATGACTCTCACCGCCGACATTGAGTCATGTGAATGTGACAAGACTCAAGATGGATTCAACTTGACTAAGCGATTTCTCGTGGATAAGTTGCTTCATGCTCTTGCCCCATATCATCATCAAATGGTGTGGGACATAAGACAACACCATGGATTCAAGGAAATGACTCCGGATGACATCATATCAACCTTCCAACTATTTGAAGAGTCAAAGGAAAATGCTACAAAACATCTTGCCATGCATGGTACCTCAACATCAAAGATCAATCTTGCATTGAAGGCCAAGCATGTATGTGAAGAAGAGCAAAGTGAAGAAGAAGAATATGATGATGATGAGGATGGTTATGAGATTGACTCAGATGAGAGCCCGTCATATGAAGACATTGCTCTCTTTGTCAAGAAGTTTAGCGCGGGAAAATTCAAGGGAAGGTTCCAGAAGAAGAAAGTGAGGAAATGCTATAACTGTGAAGAAACCAACCACTTCTCCAACGAGTGCCCTTATGAGAAGAGAGAAGATAAACCAAGGTTTCCCAAGACCTTTACCAAGAAGAAGTTGCCAAATCCTTTGAACTCCAAGCTCAAGAAGAGAGATGGGAAAGCAATGGTTGCTCATGAAGAATCTGATCCGGATGATGTTAGTGGTGTTGCCGGAGTTGCTCAAGATTTTCAAAACACTTTGAGGCTAGTGAACAAGAGTGGTGATGTGGTCACCTACAACTACATGAAAGACTACAAGGGCACCGCTCACAAGTGCCTAATGGCAAAGGCCATGGTAGAAGATGGAGAGGACCAAAGCTCTCCTGACAAGGTCAAGGTAGCCCCACGATCAAATTCTCCTCTTTTCACTCCTTCTACTCCTAGTGATGAGTATCTTGATGCGGAGGATAGTTATGAGGATGATGATATAGATGATCCTATGCTTGCTAAACTTAATAAGTTCATGTGCTCCCTCAAAGGAAAGAAGCTCACTATGTTTCGTATGCTTATGGAGATGGTGAGTAAGCACACCATCACCATTAAGGAACTCGAAACCCTCGTCATCGAGGAAAAGGAAAAATATGAAATCCTTGAGCGGAAAGTCCAATATGAGGAAGCACGAAATGATGAACTATGCTTGAAAATTGGTGCAAACATTGATGTTCATGCTAAAGATCTTGCCTCCTTGAAAAAGGCTAAGGACTCTTGTGAAGAGTTGATGAATGATAAAAGTAAGCTTGTGAAGTCTCATGCTTCTCTCTCTAAGGATTGTGAGCTCCTATCCGTGTCCCTCAAGACTAAGGAAGAAGAGCTCACCCTTCTTACAAAGAGTTTTGAGACGCTCAAGCTTACTTATCTTGAAACTCTAGCCAAGGCCTACTCTTCTCCTATTATCAATGTTGATGCTTGTACTACTAACTCTAGTAGTGATCTAGCATCTATTCTTGAGGAGAATCGCTTTCTCAAAGCTTAAATCGAGAAAGGCCTCATGACATGTGCTCAAGGACAAAAGAACCTTAATGAGGTGTTGAGCCAACACAATGAGGTGTTTGCCAAAGAGGGGCTCGAGTTTGACCCACAAGCAAGAAGAAGTCGTCCTCTCAAAAGTGCACCACCCCTCTAAAAGAAACATTTGTACGAGAAGGGCACAATGAGAAAGGTAAGGTTGTTAGTGGGAAGGCCACAAGGGGCATGCCCACTCTCAACAAGCCAAAAGAGTTCATGCCTCCATCCTATGTACTTCGTAAGACTAAGGATGGAGAAGTTTATGCAAAATTTGTTGGTCCTCGAAATGCATTCCGATTCTATGCTATTTGGGTCCCTAAGACCCTTGTGACTAACTTGAGAGGTCCCATTGCAAAATGGGTGCCTCTAACCAAATCATAATTGTGTGTAGGTTGTCTTCTCCGGTGGAGTAAAATGGGTGATTGATAGTGGATGTACCAATCATATGACCGGAGATAGCAAATTGCTCTATGATTTCATGGAAGCTATTCAACCATTTATGAGCATTATGTTTGGTGGAGGTTCAAAAGGACAGGTACTCGGGTTGGGCAAGGTGGCTATCACAAATGACATGTCTCTAGCAAATGTCATGCTTGTTCAATCCCTTAAATATCATTTGCTTTCTGTTCGCCAATTGGCTTCTGTTGGTTATGATACACTCTTTGGACTAACGGATGTGAAAGTCTTTAAGAGAGATACTCTCGAAGTGGCCTTTGTTGGAGAGTTGGATGGCAACCTTTACACGGTTGATTTCTCGAAAGAGAGCACATTCCATGCAACTTGTCTAATGGCCAAGGCCGACAAGGGGTGGCTATGGCATCGCCGGCTAGCCCATGTCGGCATGAGAAATCTTCAAGATCCCTTAAAGGGTAATCACATCCTTGGACTAACCAATGTCTCTTTTGAGAAAGATCGTGTGTGTAGTGCATGCATAGCCGGGAAGCAACATCAATCAAAGCACCCTCCCAAGAATATTGTGTCTACTTCAAGGCCTTTGGAGCTCCTTCATGTGGATCTCTTTGGGCCTCCATCATGGGATAGTCTAGGTGGGAAAAAGTATGGGCTTGTCATTGTGGATGATTACTCAAGATATACATGGGTCTTCTTCCTCAAGTCCAAGGACGAGACGAAGATCACCTTCATTGATTTTGCCAAGCAAGCACAACGCAAGTTTGACAAAGAAATCTTGGCGATAAGAAGTGATAATGGCTCTGAGTTCAAGAACTACACCTTGGAAGAATTTCTTAGTAATGAAGGGATTGAGCATCAATATTCTACTCCATATACTCCTCAACAAAATGGTGTAGCCAAAAGGAAGAACCGCACACTTGTGGAGATGGCAAGGTCCATGTTGGATGAATACAAGTCGCCACATAGTTTTTGGGCCGAGGCTGTCAACACCGCATGCCATGCATCAAACCGGCTTTTCCTCCGCACCATATTGGAAAAGACTCCATATGAGCTCCTAACTGGGAACAAGCCGAATGTCAAGTACTTTCGTGTATTTAGGTGCAAATGTTTCATCCTCAACAAAAGAGAACGGTTAGGAAAATTTCAATCCAAAACCATTGAGGGCATATTTGTTGGCCATGGATCAAACCCTCACGCCTATAGAGTCTACAACAAATCCAATGGATGTGTTGTAGAAACTTGTGACGTGGTGTTTGATGAATTTAATGGCTCCCATGGGGAGCAAGTTGATCTAAGTGATGTAGGTGAAGAAGATTCCTCTCAAGATATTTTGACCATGGGTGTTGGTGCACTTCTTCCAATGGAACAAGAACCTCATGATAATGAAGAAGAAGATGGAAGCTTCACACGTCATCAAACTTCTTCAACACCTACACCACCTCAAGCTCCTATTGTTCATCCAATGCCCTTAGTCCAAGTACAAGAAGATGATCAAGTTCCTTTTCATGATAATCTCCAAGAACAAGATCATCATCAAGGGCAAGAACAAGAAGGTGCAATCATTGATAATGAACCTCAACAAATGCAATATAAAGAAGAAGATCTTCCACCACACATTAATGATCCATATGTTGAGGACGTGGATGATGGACATGAAGTTGAACCTCGCGAAACCCTAACCTCCATCATGCCTCGAGTGGCCGGTCGTGTTGATGTTGACAAAATTCTCACCGGCATATCGGAAGGTAGAGTCACTCGTAAACATTTGACAAACTTTTGTGCTCACTTCTCGTTTGTGTATAGTGTTGAGCCTCTCAAGGTCCAAGATGCATTGATGGACAACGATTGGCTCGTTGCTATGCAAGAAGAGTTGAACAGTTTTGAACGCAACCAAGTGTGGTCATTAGTCGAGAGGCCAACTACCGAGCACAATGTCATTGGAACAAAATGGATTTTCAAGAACAAGCAAGATGAGAATGGTGTAATCATCCGTAACAAGGCAAGGTTAGTGGCACAAGGGTACTCACAAGTTGAAGGTTTGGACTTTGGTGAGACCTTTGCTCCCGTTGCCCGTCTTGAATCCATTCGCATCTTACTTGCTTATGCTGCTTTCAATGGTTTTACATTACATCAAATGGATGTGAAGAGTGCTTTCCTTAATGGTCCTCTACAAGAAGAAGTATATGTATCACAACCACCTGGGTTCGTTGATCCCGATCACAAAGACTATGTGTATAAACTTCATAAGGCTTTGTATGGCCTCAAACAAGCACCTCGTGCTTGGTATGATCATCTTAAGAAGTTTTTACTCGATGATGGTATTGTGAGAGGGGTGATCGATCCCACTCTTTTTACTAAGAGGGACAAGGGTGATTTGATCTTATGCCAAATCTATGTAGATGATATCATTTTTGGTTCTCCTAACATTCATTTATACAAGAAGTTTGCGGCCTCCATGACCAAGAATTTTGAAATGTCACTCAATGCGGACTTGAAGTTCTTTCTCGGATTCCAAATTCAACAATTTCAAGAAGGAATTTTCTTGTCTCAAGCAAAATACCTCAAGGATATTCTAGAGAAGTTTGGCATGTATGATGCTAGTCCATGTAAGACACCCATGCCAACCAAAATTGTACTCACTGAAGACACAAATGGTATCCCTTTCGACCCATCTATTTACCACTCTATGATTGGTTCATTGCTCTATCTTTGTGCATCTAGACCAGACATCATGTTTAGTGTATGCATGTGTGCTAGATTTCAAGCTTCCCCTAGGGAAAGTCATCATAAGGCGGTTAAGCATATTCTTAGATACCTTGTTCACACCCCAAAGTTGGGACTATGGTACCCCAAGGATGCTAAGTTTGATCTTCTTGGGTACACGGATGCGGATTGGGCCGGAGACAAAGTGGATCGTAAGTCCACCTCCGGTGCATGTCAATTTCTTGGACGCTCCTTGGTAAGTTGGTCCTCGAAGAAACAAAATTGTGTTGCTCTTTCCACCGCCGAAGCTGAATACATTGCAACAGCCAGTTGTGCAACTCAATTACTATGGATGAGGCAAACTTTGAAGGATTACGGTATCACCTATAGACATGTGCCTCTTCTATGTGATAATGAAAGTGCCATCAATATTGCTGAGAATCCCAAAGATCATAATCGCACCAAGCACATTGATATTAGGTATCATTTCTTGCTAGATCATGTGGAGAAGGGTGATATTGATATTGCTCATGTAGGTATGGATATGCAACTTGCAGACATTTTCACCAAACCATTGGATGAAGCAAGGTTCTGTCAACTTAGGCGTGAACTTGGTATCTTGGATCTTGACAACATTATGTGAAATCTAGTACCCATGCATGCATTTTCATCATGTTTTATCTTGATGTAGGCATATATTTAGGGGGAGACACTCAACTCATGAGTACTCTCACCCTATGTAATGCATAAAAAGAACAAACACTCTCAAAGCTATCATGTTATTCTAACTATGGTGCTTTCAATGATGGAGTAGTGATTATGCACCCAAAGTTCAAATCTTTGTTGTGCCATGTCACATATACTCACACATGGTGGCATCAGCCGCCGCTCGTGCCGTTAGAACACTGTCTGAGCGATGTGTGTTATTTTTTTGTTGGCATAGGTTACTTACTGCTTCATATTGTGTCTTCGCGTCTTACTACGTACTGAAATCATCATCTCCCTATCATTGTCATTAGCACCAATAATTGCACCTTATTCTTCTCAAAAGAAAAATTCCTATGTGCTTCCGGCTGTCCGGTATGTACCAGACGTCCGTAAAATCTTTTCTGTTGTCCTCATACCGGACGTCCGGTGAGTCCGGACGTCCGGTGAGTCCGGACTTCCGTTAATTTCAGCCTTGTCCTATCGCGTCGGACGTCCGTTTTGCCGGTCGTCCGCTACCTGGCGTATCTGGTAGGTCTTCTCAGGCCCCGGACGTCCGTTCCGCACCGGTCGTCCGGTCAATTCCTGGCCCGCATATATAAAGCGGAGTGCGTTTAGAGCAGTTCCTAAACCTAAAATCGCCCGTTCCCCATCTCTTCTCCGCCGCCGCCGCTCACTCTCCTCGCTGTGGTCATGCGTCGGCCGTGCTCCTCGCCATCTCAGCGCGGGTTGGGTCGTCCCGGTCACCGTCGGGCCTCCGGCGCCGCCCCGTGGATCCCCTCCCCATCTTGTTCGTCCTCCCGAGGTCGAGATGCCAAGGACCAAGTGCACCGCACGCAAGCAGGTCTCTGGTGGGCCATCTCGTCCGTCTCGTCGTGGTGGCTCCGGTGATTCACAAGAGCGGGATCGTCCTCGGAAGCGTGCCGCCCACCCTCACAGCTCGGCTAGCGACTCCTCATCGGAGGAATCCGACTATGAGGATGAGCTGGAAGATTTGGAGCAGCCCGTGTATGTTGCTGTTCGCACCACTGCACCCAAGCCGGGAACACGTCGGCCCACCTTCAAGCCTCCTCCTCCTCCGGTGCAACCTCAAGGTGATGCCCGTCGCATCTCTCTTGAACCTCCACTTCCTCTCGGCCGCAACATTAAAAGGTTCAATGAGGTTCCCATAGCTTCCTATCTTAAGCTTCGTCATGATATTGACCAATTCTCTATTGGTAGCGACTCCCAAGACGCTCGCTTTCGCACTAATGTCCAGGCAGACATTTTTACCACTATCATCATTCCTAAGGGTCTATCTCTGCATGTATGCATTGACTTAGAGCATATTCGTGCTCATCCGTTGAAATATCCGGGGGCTATTAAGCTCATCGAGTCATCTAATCTTGCTGCTCCATTTGCATTTCAGCATGATTTTAACCAAGCTGCCATTCATCAATTCTATGCCACATGTTACTTTGGTCCAAATAACACTGTCACTTGGATGACCTCCGACACCGTGCTCACGGCATCTTATTCTCAATTTGTTGCTGCCCTTGGTTTTCCTGACACCGGTTTCAAAATCCATAAGGATGACCCAAACCATAGGCCCAAGGGCATTGAGGTCTGTGCGGATCTTCTCAAACCTTTCGGTGAAATGACTAATGAGGAGAAACATAAGGGTCTGAACCAAGTCTCCATTTGGCGCTCACCTTTCTACATCATCTATCAGTGTATCATTCGCACCATTTATCCCAAGATGGGTGACAAGGGGTCTTGCAATAGCTACTGCATTGATCTCATGCATCGCCTCTATGCGTCCCCAAAGGGGAAGATCAATGTCCCTCATTTTTCTGTGGCATGAGATCCGTCTCGCTTGTTTTCAGCACAAGCGGGCCTTTCCTCATGCTCCCTTTCTTCAGGCATTCATCGAGAGTGTAGCTCCGTTTCCCATTGCCCACACTCACTTACATGAGCGGTGGGTCATTCCACCTCACATGGCGGATGATTGGGTCCCCAAGGACCCTTCTGCTCCTGCTTGTCAAACTGCTGCTAGTGTTCCTCCTCCTGCTCGTTCTAATACTTCCGGATCTGCATCCTTTGGGTGCATAGCTTGCTTTCTTGGGAAGGCTCACTCTGCCATGATGAAGGTGTTTACCTTTCATTGCTCACAAAATCACGACGTTGTCACTCGCATGGTCACTTCCAAGAATGCTCTGAAGGCTCGTCTGAGAGACTCCGGAGTTTACGATGTGAGTGACAATGAATGTCTTCCTGATGAACCACCTTCTGACTTTGGTTTTCCCTCGGGTCCTGAGTGGGCTGATTTCCTTGATGAGGCTGGTGGCAGTGGTGCTCATGATGATGATGATGATGATGCTATTTGATGATGTTATGACCCCTTTTGGGTATTTGATGCCAAGGGGGAGTAGGCACTTACCTATGTAATGCTACTTATCTATGTAATGCTATGATATTAGCTTGTATCAGAATTATGTACTATGCTATGAGTGATGAACCTTTATGGAGCCTATTCTGGTTTTATGTTATCTTGTTATCTTGTTTATGAGATTTGGTTGTGTTGGTATCATATTGAGGGGGGAGCTCTCTTCATGCTTATTTTATTTATGCACATGTTTAGGGGGAGCTCCACAACAAATCCTTTCGATATTCAAAGTTTTTTTTACATATTGAGAAGTGCATGTACGTTGTCATCAACTACCAAAAAGGGGGAGATTGAAAGTGCAATCATGCCCTTAATCGTATTTTGATGTTGATGACAACATGCATATTGGGACAAATCATGTTTATTAAGTATATCTCAGGATTATATCTCAAGGGCCGTGTGTGGATCATGAATATGGACATATATATATATATATATATATATATATATATATATATATATATATATATATTTATCACTCAAGAGCAGAGATACAAGACAAAGACAAAAGCTTCGGCTCTTTTTTCGGTTTGTTCTTGAGTATAGGGATCCCGCACTATTAAGAGGGGATCGTCGGATTTCGTGAAAGAACTTGCTCAAAACCCACAAAATATCCTCTCTCAACATCTCTGTTTCATCTCTAATTCTTCCTCTACCTTGTGCACAAAAACTGGTATGATTCTAAGCTAGTAGGTTCAGCTATCACCGGACGTCCGAATGTCTACGGACGTCCGACCTCTCACAGCCGACTGGGCATCCGGCTCTCCCCGGGTGTCCGGTGCATCTTCACAGAATATAAATTAGCGGAAGTCCGGTCTCAACGGACGGCCGGTCACCGGACGGCCGTTCTTCTCCTGATGTCTGGTACTGCCCCAACAGAAGGTTTATTAGCGGATTTCCGACCTCACCGGACGACCGGCGTCTTCCGGACGTCCGCTGGCTATGTGCCTCATGCCTCTTCTGTGGCCTGGTAGGCTTTCCAGCGATCGGACGACCGGCGGCCCGGCCGGACGTCCGGTCCAATCTGAGTCACTGGGCGTCCGGTACTCACCGGGCGTCCGACAGCTCCAGTACATTGTGTGGCTCAAACGGTCAGTTTTACACTATCACTATATATAGCCTCGTCCCTCCCACGGGATAAGGTGGACCATTCATTTTGAGCTTTCTAAGAACACATCTCACTCCCTCTCTTGATTCCCTACACCAAATCCTAGATCCCCAAAGGATTTGGGAACATTTGAGAGAAGTTCTCCAATCAAGTGATAGATCCACTCCTTCCCCTTCTTCTCACCAAAGGAATTCGTGATTTGAGCAAGTTCTTGAGCATTTCCCAACGTTCTTGTTACTCTTGGAGGTTGGAGACTCCTAGGCGGTAGGAGTCTTTCGGAGAGGAATCGACCACTGTGATTACCCCCGGAAAAGTTTGTGAGGGTTTGGAGACCACCCCAAGGTCTACCACTAGTGGTTGAGAAACGCCTTCGTGGTGTTGTCTCAAAGGGAGAATAGGGTGAGCCTTCGTGGCGTTGGTGTGCCTTCTTGGTAACATCCACCTCTCTAACGGTGACATAGCTTCCCTCCAAGGAAGTGAACATCGGCATACATCCTTGTCTCCCGGAGTTGCGGTTATTCCTAACCCTAACTCTCTACTTGTGGTCACTTGTCTCCTAGCACTTACTTATATCATATTGTGCTTGCTTACTCATACTTGTGTTACTTGTTTATCTTGCTTAGCTCTTAGCATCATACTTGCAATTGTTAGGCTCACTTTCCTATTCTGCATTATTGCCTAAAATTGCTAAGTAATAATTAAAATTTGTAATTGTACCTATTCACCCCCCCCCCCCTCTAGGTCCATCTCGATCCTTTCAGCATCGCTCGACCCCGACCACCCACCGTAACTGGGAACTCCCCGAGATTTTCCTCGCCCTCGCTTCTACCATGAATTTTTCCGTCATGGACGGCCCAAAGAATGTCATGCAGGTGCGTCTCCGGCCCACCCAGGACGAAAGCCCATTTTCTATCATGATTTTTTGTCATAGAAGTAGGAGCCCACCACATCTATGATGATACCGGGTTTCGTCACAATTATCATCATAGAAGTGTCTAAGCATGACAGGAAAAAAATGCGTTCGGCCCAAAATGTCACGGATGTGTCTTTTTTTGTAGTGATGTAGGTGATCATAAATTATTATTGTTGACGTTACCTGTCGGCGTACGACACCTATTGGACCGCAGGGATCCCTTCTACGATTCGGCAGGGAGAGAGGTATGCACAAAGAGCAGAACCAACGATCGACGTGAGGTGGTTTTACCCAGGTTCGGGCCGCTAATCAGCGTAAAACCCTACTCCTGCTTTGTTTTATTAAGGGTGTTCTTGAGCTCAAACTCCAGGAGCGCTAGCGATGAACAGTACGTTCAAAGAGAGCTACGCATGCGGAATGGGCCAGAAGATCCTCTCCCCTGTACCAGTCGCCTTGGGCCTCCTTTTATACGTCCAAAGGGGTCACCACAGTGGCAAAATGTATATACGTTGAGGTGTAAAGTAGCTACAGGGTTATCATACCTAACCACTGACGGTTTAGGACAAATGCAATTAATGCACCGTGAGGTGTCCGTTTAGGTGTCCTCATTTCTTGGGGATGGAAAAAGGGGCCATCCCATCAGCACCGCTTAAGCTCTCCTCCACTGGTACCCTACCACGCATCCAGGAATGGGCCCAGGATGCCAGGCTGGTTGCTGTGCTAAAGCGGTGGCACAGTGATAGAATCTTGCCGGGGCACAAATCTTGCCGGGCTTCGCGAGCCACCCCGGCAAGATCTTGCCGGGGGGCTGGTCTTCGGTCTTCAGTTCTTATTATCTCCTGATCATCTGATTCTTGGTGTGAGTGTCCCTTTGACAATCTTGAACTAATCTCCAATTATTCCCCCAACAAGCCTTGTCGCGGGCTTGGCTACAACTGCCCGTGCACAAGTATGGGGTACTAAAGTCCCAATACTTAGTACACCGACAGGAGCCCCGGGGCTTAGGCCATACACGAGTGCGAGGCATTGTTGGGCTAGGCCCAAACAGTGCACGGGCACGCGTGGCAGGGGATTAACTGCTTGTGATGATTTCGCTTACTGCGTCCCCCCACTACGCGCATTGAATGCGTGACGTGGGGCGCTTGCGCTGAACGGCCGCGGCCGCAGCACGCTTGTAGAGGCGTATTCACATTGGGCAGTAAAAGAGGCGGCCTCGCTCTTTCCCCATAAAAAGGGAACTGCAGAGGCACTGCCTATTTACCCCCTCTTCTTCCTAATCTGGACTTCGCCATTGCTTTCCTTCTCTCGAGCCCAGAGCAAAGCTTCTTCTCATCCGCTCACCGCTTCTGCTCCCGTTCCATCTTCGGCTTCCGCTCTCACAGCCACCATGCCACCCAAGATCAGCAAGGGCAAGGGCAAGGAGATGAAAGCCGATGTCCCGGAGAGCGAGCTGGTGAAGATGCGGAAGAAGTACGTCGTCTTTGCCCCGTCGCTTGACGCGAAAGCTCTGAAGAACCGGTACCAGTGCATGTGGGCGAGGGAGACGCAAGCTCACCCCACAACTCGCGTGATTCCAGGTTCTTGTTCCAAAAGCGGATCAGACAAATATCCCTTCTTCATTGCTTATTTCTATTGCGGGCTCTGTCCTCCATTCTCCGGCTTCTTCAATGACATTATGTACACATACGGCTTCCATCTTCTTGATTTCACGCCGAATGCCGTACTATGTATGTCCATCTTTGCTCACCTTTGCAAAAAAATTGCCGGAGTAATTCCCAACACTGCCCTCTTCCGCCATTACTTTATTCCCCGCATCCAAAAAGGGGAGGCCCTCTCTGGTTCTATCGCCTGGATTCCAAGAGCTTGGAATAAGGAAATATACCCAGAAGGGGTTTACCGCGAGAAGTGGGATGAATGGTGGTCCGAGTGGTGCTGGATCAAGGAAAAAGATCCCCATCCGTTCTGTTCGCCCCGACGACAAAAGGCGGTCCGCGGCAATGACTGGAGCGATTTCGCTGCTGAAGACGAGAAGCTCACGATTGCCACCACCAGGATCCTTCGCCTGAAAGCTGCCGGGCTCACAATGGAGATGATCGGCTTTGATTTCCTCCGCCGCTGCATCGCCCCCTTGCAGAATAAGGGGAGACCAGCTTGGGAATACCGGAACACAGCAGACATCATGAGACTGCACCCCAGATTGAACAACAATTTGACTACTATGCAGCTTGGCGCTCTCCGCCAAAGGCTATTCCAGCGCGACAACAAACATCGGTTGCCGGCAAGAATTATCCCTTTCTGTAACAACTCTGCCCTGGGGTCGATCATCGCCACAATGCCACTGTTCAACGCCCACGGTCTTGACGCGACTTGGGTCGAGCCATCAGAGGAGGAAGCACAAAAGTTCTTTGATAACTTGACGGAGAGAGCCGTCCGGGAAGAGGCAGACCTCACCCGGGCCACCACTGACGAAGAAGTGGCATACATCGCCACTAGGGCAGAAGAGGCGAATCTTGCCGTGGAGGCTGGTAGCGTCGGCTTCACAGAATGGGAGACAAGTGATGCAGAGGTTGTAATGGAAGAAAATCCTGTCGGGGAGGACAAGGCTGCCGGGGAACAGAGCAGCGCAGCCGCTGAGAGCTCGTCCGACGAAGACGCAGCTGAAGAAGAGCCGCAAGAGGAGCTCCCAGCCCCGAAGAAGACAAAGCATGTTCTTCGAAAGGCCGTTTCTGGCATCCCGGCAAGCCAACCTTCTTCGAACAGCGAGGCCCCCAGCAAGAAGGCGGCCGGGAAGACTGCACCGCGGCAAGGAGTTCGACAGCAACCCGTGCGGCGCGCGAGACACACACCTGCGGCAACTACTGGGGCGGCAGGGGCGTCTCACACAACCGCATCGGAGGCTGAGGCGGCAGAGCCACACCAACCCGTTGCACCTGCTACAGCCAAGCGACCCAGAACCCCTCCTGTGCCCCCCCATACGAACACTGCAACGAAGGTCGATTTCGACATCTCCGGCTTCAGCTCGGGACGAGAAGAGGAAGAGTAAGTATCCTGTCATAGCCTTTATCTTCCAAATTCTGAATCAATCTTATTGACTTGCTTTGTTTTGTCTCCGTAGTGATGCAGAAACCTTGGCGGAAAGGATGGCGAAGAGGGCAAAGACTTTCACGGGCGACGAGCCCCCGGCAGGCTTCACAAGCGTGCCGGAAACTATCACCATCAGCCTGGAGCTTAGCCCTTAACGCAACCCCCAGCACAGCCCCCAGCGTGAGTCCATTACTCTTTTTCCGTTGGCGAACGCTGAGGTTTCTATCCTTGCCGCTGATATCTTTGGGCTTGCAGGAGAAGGACGGTAACAAGGGGGGGAGTTATTGGGAGACACCCCCGTCATGCCACCTTCGTCAACCACGCCGCCCACAAGCGCATCCCCGGCAAGAGATCATACCGACGAGCTTATCTTGGTTGAGGAGGAGCCGGCAATCATGGGTACTGGCATCCTACCCCCGGCAATCGAGGTTGCCGGGGGGGGGGGGGGCGAGGCCACCTCTCAACAGCTCGATGCAGGTAACCAATTGCCTTAGAGCGCTTGCTATTCTTTCCTTTATCTCTCTTTCTTTTGTCTTCTTGAACTTCAATCTTGATCCCATTCTGTTTCCCTCCTTCGTCCTTTAGAATTCCCTGTGATGGAACACATGGACGTCGACGCTGTCATCAAGGAGACCGCCAGGGATGTTGCCGCCGAAGCTGACAAAATCGCTGCTAGCGAGGCCGCCAAGGATGCCACCGTCGAGGCCGGTGGTGCCTTTGCCGATGAGGCCGCCAAGGCTGCACAGGAGGAACCCACCAAGGAATCTGCTGAAAGGGACGGCAAGGAGGCTGGTGACCGTACTAACGGCATTCCTGCCGCAGGAGTGCCAGGCGCTACGCCGGTCACGGAGCCCCGAGCTGCTGGTGAGGCAGTTGCTGAGGATCAACTGTCAACATCCAAAGTCCCCTCATCAAGCAAATATCTCAAAGTTGGCGAGAACCTATTCGTCAACTTGCCGGGGACGGCAAGCATTGGGGCACCGACCGAAGGGGAAACTTTTGATGAAGAAATCATCACCGCTGCTGGGCTCGAGATCGTCAATGAACCAAGTGTCAGCAGCAGCAAATCTGAGGAAGATCAGCTCCTTCAGGCCATGGGCGATAACTTCCGCAAGCTCCAAGCGCTCCATCGTGCCCAAAAAGAAAAGGTAGATTCCAGAGTCGCAGTTGTTGAGGCAGCTGAAATAGATTTCCAAAAGCGCGTTGAGCAAACGCAAATCTGGTACACCGAGGCCTATCAAGAGCTGACTGCCAATCGGGAACAAGTGAGCCAAAGCTGGACGGAGCTCCTCTTGAAGCAATCTGACATAGAGAAGGCGCAAGAGGAAGCTGCGCAAAGAATTACTGCTGAAGATGCCCTCCTGACGAAGCGTCACATTGCGCTTGATGCTCACGAGGAAGACCTTGCCGCACGTGAGCAGGCGCTCGCCGCCAAGCTTCACAGCAAAGTTGAAGAAATCGAGAAGCTTGTCGCGCGGCGGACCCAGGAGCTGGAGCAGAAGCACAAGGAGGCGCTTGAAGCTCTAACTGTAGATCACGCCGGCAAGCTCAAGGAGGCCGTCGATGCTGCCGAGGCTGCAGAGGCCGCCAAGAATGAGCTGAGCGACAAAGTGAAGAAGCTGGAAGTGGATCTTGAAGAACACAGCAAGGAGCTCTCGACGCTCAAAGGTGACAGGGAGAAAACCCTCCACACCCTGGCGGAGATGCAAGTTGCCATGTCCGACAAGACCAAGTAGCTCTCAGCTAATGATGCTATTGCCGATCTGAGGCTGAAATTGACCACGCTGGAAAAGTCACTTGAGGACGGCAGGGCCCGCGAGAACGCCCTAAGCAAGGATCTCCAAGACGAGAAGAACTTGCTCAAGAGCATTGCCGCTGCCCAAGTTAACTACGAAAGGGGGTGGAAATCTGGACTGAACGCCTCATCGACGCCGCGGAGAAGCTCACGGCACAACTGTCAACCATGGGCCTGCCAAACTTCAAGTATTCCACTGAAGAAAGGATATCCCGTAGTGCCAGGCTGACCATATTCTTTGAAAGCGTCATTGATGCTCTGAAGCTACTTCAGTCCAATCGGGCGACCCAACTGGCCAACGAATCCCGCCAACTTTGCCGGGCCGTCCTCCGCAAGGTACTCATCAAGGTGGTGCATAATAATCCTGGTATCGACCTCACCAACGTGCTCGGCCACCTGCCAAAGGACGCAAATCTCAAGGCACTTGAGGAGCTTGTTGCGCCTATCCTTGAGAAAGTGGATTCAATCAAAAGGGTCGAAGGCCAGCTCAGAGATTAGCTGCTCCACCTCTTCTTGCCGTCGCCATTCCATGCCAAAGATAATTAAGTCTTAAGTTAGAACTGCGGCAATTTATTAATGTAATACAACTTGCTTTTGTTTGGGTGCATGCATGCTATTTCCCTTGTTTGATTCCTTTATGTATGGAGTTCACCCTACGCTTACTGAAAACTCGCCGGCGCGCAACCTGCCGCGAGCGCTAGGTGCGGGACTTCAGCAGCCTGCTGGAGGTGCAGCGGCCGGCAAGGCACCATGGCGTTCTCAGTGCAGCCATCTAAACTGTTGAGCGGACTCGAAACAGAATAAAGGCGCAGCCAATTACGACAAGGGTTCCTTCGCGTGCAGGTTTTCCATACAAAGGCTGAAATCATCCAAGGAAAATAACCTTGTAAAAATTGAAAAGCTTGCTAAACTTTGCTTGTTCAAGTTTAGCAACTTAGCTTTCTGTCGCCGTACTTCCTCCGGTAAGATGTCAATTTTGAACGTCACCCACTGGTATCCATATCTTCCTTCCCCCCCCCCCACCCCCCGGCAAACGTGCGCGTGAGGAACCCTTCTATCTTTTGAGAAAAAGAAAGAAGAGAAAATAAAAATATGGAACCTTGGCGGTTCGTTAATACTTACCGGGAACAAGTGTTATACAATATCTCAGACAAGCATGCATATATATATAAACATGGAAATCGATAAGAAATGCATAACACTTAATCTTATTCATCTGCGCACAGGGTCTGCACCTGGCTTTGTACAAAGGATCACATGCCCTGCCGGCAAGACTCGTACAAAAGGTGGTTGCCGGGGGCCCCCGGTGACCGCGCCCTAAGGGTAGAACTTGCGAAGATGTTCGATATTCTAGGAGTTGCTCACTGGAACACCATCCTCGGTCTCCAGGCGGACAGCACCGGGCCTGGTGACTCGTACTACCCGATAAGGGCCCTCCCACTTCGGCGTCAACTTGTTTGAATTCTTGGCGGACTGAATCCGTCGAAGAACAAGGTCGCCTTCCTCAAGGCTTATGGCATGAACTTTGCGGCTATGATAGCGGCACAAAGCTTGCTGGTAGCGAGCAGCTCGCACAGCAGCCTGAAGACGATCCTCCTCAAGGAGCACAGCGTCATCTTGGCGCAGTTGCTCTTTCTCAAGCTCATCATAAGCAAGCACTCGAGGTGACCCGTATATGAGTTCCGTGGGGAGAACTGCTTCCGCTTCGTAGACCAGAGCGAAGGGTGTCTTGCCAGTAGCTCGATATGGTGTCGTTCTGATTGACCAAAGAACCGCCGGCAACTCATCAATCCAGCGCTTTCCTCACTTTTTCAACTTGTCAAAAGTTCTGGTCCTGAGACCGCGCAGCACTTCAGCATTAGCCCTCTCCGCTTGGCCGTTGCTTCTCGGATGAGCAACAGAGGCAAAACAAATTTTGCCACCAAGGTCTTGGACGTACTGCATGAAGGTGCGACTTGTGAATTGCGTGCCGTTGTCGGTGATGATCCTGTTGGGCACACCGAAACGACAAACTATTCCCTTAAAGAACTTGACGGCTGATTGTGTTGTCACCTTTCTCACCGCTTCCACCTCCGGCCACTTTGTGAACTTGTCGCTGGCAACGTACAAGTACTCAAAGCCCCCGGCAGCACGGGGAAAAGGGCCCAGTATGTCAAGCCCCCAGACCGAAAATGGCCAGGAGAGAGGGATCGTCTGAAGAGCTTGAGCTGGCTGATGCGATTTCTTCGAATGAAACTGGCACGCTTCACACTTGGTTACTAGTGCAGTTGCATCCTGGAGGGCAGTGGGCCAAAAGAAACCTTGCCGGAATGCTTTCCCGACAAGTGCTCTTGATCCTATGTGAGAGCCACATATGCCTCCATGTATCTCTGCCAACAGCTCTAGTCCATCCTCCCGAGGAATACACTTCAATTTCACACCGTTCGGTCTCTTTCTGTACAGGACGTCATCGACGAACTGGTACATAGTAGACTAACGGGCTAATTTTTCCGCTTCTTCCTGCTCTTCGGGGAGTTCTCCTGTCTGAAGGAAATGGACAATGTGTTGTGCCCATGCTGGAGCCTGGGGATCGACAGCTAGGACTAAAGGCATCTCTTCTGCCAGGGGAACAATTGTCTCGACGGCGAAAGCCTGAGGCTCCGCCGGAGCCTGTTGTTCCCCGGCAGGTTTGCCGCTGATCCCGGCAAGTTCCTTGCCGGTGGCTCCAGGGAGCTCTACCGGAAAGTACTGCCCAGAATTCAACTTTCTTCTCTTTTCTTGCCTCATTGATGGTGCCATAGATGGTTGAGTCAAATGGAGCACAAAAGTTCCTGGTTCCACAGGCAACTTGAGGGCAGCACGCTTTCACAGGTCATCAGCAATACTATTCTCGGCACGAGGAATGTGCTTCATTTGCAGACCATCAAAGCGCTCTCCCATTTTTCTCACCTCATCTACATAAGCTTGCATCAATGGACTCTGGTAATTCTTGTTAACTTGCCTGACAACAAGCTGCGAATTGCCTCTGATGATGAGCTTCTTGATACCAAGGTCTGCCGCAATCCTGAGACCGGCAAGCAGCCCCTCGTACTCCACAGTGTTGTTTGTCAAACTCTCCCAGGGGAAATGCATTTGGATTACATACTTGAGGTGCTCTCCGGTGGGTGCGACAAGCAGCACGCCAGCACCGGCGCCTTGCAGCGAAAAAGCCCCATCAAAGTACATAACCCATTCTCGATCAGTTTCCCTGTCAGGGAGAGTCGTTTCTTGAATCTCTTCGTCTGGCGTTGGGGTCCATTCCGCAATGAACTCCGCCAAGGCTCTGCTCTGAATTGTTGAAGTGCTTTCAAACTTGAGATCAAAGCTTGACAATTCCAACGCCCACTCCACGATTCTGCCAGTTGCCTCTGGATTTCGCAAAATCCGCTGCAACGGGAAGCGAGTGACGACGGTAATTTCATGTGCTTGAAAATAATGGCGTAGCTTCCTCGAGGCCATAAGAAGGCCGAAGAGCAACTTCTGCACACCAGAGTATCTTGATCTAGCCCCTTGCAAAAGGGAGCTAACAAAATAAACTGGGCACTGCACCATCTTTTTCTTTTGCACTGGTTCTTCTGACTACGCAGATCCTATCTTGCCGGGATCAGTCCTTGCCGGGGATGATCCTGGCGTGTCACTTGGCGGTCCTGCCGCTGGTGTTGCCTCCTTATCAGCTTCTCTCTGCGCCACTAGCGCAGCACTAACCACTTGATTTGTCGCTGCCAGGTACAGCAGCAATGGCTCTTGTCGCCTAGGTGCGACTAGCGTTGGTGGAGAAGAGAGGTATCTCTTCAAATCTTGCAGCGCAGCCTCCGCTTCCGGAGTCCATTTCATTGGACCTGCCCTCTTCAAAATTTTGAAGAAGGGCAGGGCGCGCTCAGCAGATTTGGAGATAAACCTGCTTAGGGCAGCAACGCAGCCGGCAAGACGGCGTACATCTTTGACGCGTCTTGGCACCTCAATCTGCTCAATAGCTTTGATCTTGTCAGGATTCGCTTCGATCCCACGCTGAGACACAAAGAACCCGAGAAGCTTGCCGGAAGGAACGCCAAACACGCACTTCTTGGGATTGAGCTTTAAATTGATCTTGCGCAGATTTGCAAATGTCTCTTCTAAATCTTGAATGAGCGTCGCTTTGTCCTTGGTCTTGACCACTATGTCATCCATGTAAGCTTCCATATTTCTATGCAGCTGAGGCTCAAAACCAATCTGGACCGCTCTCGCGAATGTAGAACCAGCACTTTTCAACCCAAAAGGCATTCGTATAAAACAATACGTACCACATGGGGTGATAAATGCGGTTTTTTCTTCATCTTCCTTTGCCATGAAAATCTGATGATACCCTGAGTAGGCATCAAGGAATGACAGCAGGTCACAACCAGCAGTGGAGTCCACAATCTGGTCGATGCGCGGCAAGGGGAAAGGATCTTTTGGACAGGCTTTATTGATATCTGTATAATCAATACATAGCCTCCATTTTCTGTTCGCCTTGCGCATTACAACTGGATTGGCTAGCCACGTTGGGTGAAGCACCCCTCTGACCAAACCTGCCGCTTCTAATTTCCTGATTTCTTCGGCAATAAATTCTTGCCGCTCCAAGGCTTGCTTTCTCACCCTTTGCTTGACGGGCCATGCGTGGGGACAGATAGCAAGGTGGTGCTCAATCACCTCCCTGGGAACACCGGGGATGTCAGATGGTTGCCATGCAAACACATCGACATTCGCCTGCAGGAAGGCAATGAGCGCGCTTTCCTATTTGTCATCAAGGGTGGAACTTATGGTGAAAGTTCCTCCCGTTCCATCCTCCTTGGCAGGCACCTTCTTTGTCTCTGGTGGAGCAACCTTGGACTTCTTGTTCTTGCCGGTGGACCTCTCTGGCACGTCCTCAATGGGAGCACAACACACCGAGGAGGTGCGCTTGCTGAAGTTTGCGCCAGGGTTCTTGCCGGTCTTCTTCTTCCCCCCGGGAGTTCCAGCGGCAGGAGCAGATGCCTTGGCGGCAGGTGCTGCGACTGCTTCCTGGTAGAGCTGATCGGCACAAATGAGCGCATCCTTCTTGTCGGAGTGGACAGTGATGACTCCCAATGGCCCGGGCATTTTCAACACATTATATGCGTAGTGTGATGCCGCCATGAACTTGGCCAACGCTCGGCAGCCAAGGATCCCGTTATATGACATGGGGATCTTGGCGACATCGAACACCACCTTCTCCGTCCTGTAGTTGAGCTCGCTACCAAATGTTACCGGTAGCGTTATCTTGCCTTTCGGCTGGGTCCTTCCTGGATTGATCCCTTGGAACGTGCCCGTTTCCTCGAGATCTTCATCAGGAATTTGCAGCTTCTTGAGCATGTCTGGTGAGATTAAGTTCAGTCTGGCCCCACCGTCAACTAGCATTTTTGTCACCTTGAGGTTGCGGATTGTTGGCGAAACCAACAATGGCAAGCACCCGACCGCAGTTGTGCGATCAGGGTGATCCTCGGCGTCAAAAATGATAGGCGTGTTGGACCATTTCAGAGGTTTACGTGCATCGAACGATGGCTCTGTTGCATTAACCTCACGCACCCACTGTTTAAGTCGACGGTGGGAAGAATGCAACGAGGCACCTCTGTCGATACACCTGGCCCCTGTAGCTTTCTGGAACTCGTGCTCACTGGATTCATCATCATTTTCATCATCATCATCATCCTCTTCCTTGTCACGGCCTCGAGCGGGCCTCTCCTTCTGTTGCTTGGCCTTGCCGCGGCGGCCCCCGCGGCCACCACGCTTCTTGCCGGACCCCTCAGCACTATCTTGGGCCTTCTCTTTGTCTCGCCTCTCGTACTCAGCTCTTTGCCTTTCGACAAGCTGTTCAACTTGCCAGCAATTTTGGAGATCATGGCCCTTGGTGCGATGGATCATGCAATACTGTTTGTCGGAGCCTTCCGGCTTGTCGGCAGCCGCCAAGGCCTGACAGGAGGCGCACCCAGCAACTTCCTTGCCGGGGTCGCCAACTTTGGCCTTCTTGGCGGGGCCAAGGTCGCCGGATCCCTCGACAGCAAGCACAGCCTTGCCTTTACGCTTCTTGTTTCTGCGCCGGCCCTTTCTTGTCGGGGCGGCAGCATCCTCGCCTTCAGAGTCACCCCCTGCGCCAACATCCTCGCCAAGGAGTCTCCTTCCCTCTTCAGCTCGAGCACATTTATCAGCCAGAGCATAAAGCTCGGCGATATCCCTGATCTTGTTCATCGCCATTTCTTCCCGCATCTTGCGGTTACGTACGTTCTAACGGAACGCACCGATGACAGCGGCAGGATGAACATCAGGGATGCTGTACTGCATACTGCTGAATCTTTGGATATACTTGCGCAGAGGCTCGCCCTCCTACTGGGGGATGAGATGTAAATCACTTTCCTGGCCAGGAGTTTGATGACCTCCAACAAGGCGCCAACAAATTGATGGCACATATCTGACCAAGAAGAAATGGAATTCTTCGGCAGATGCATCAACCACGACCTGACATTGGATTTGAGCACCAACGGGAAATAGTTGGCAAGTATCTTGTCATCTCGGCCCCCGGCAGCCTGCACCGCAATGGTGTAGATGCTCAGGAACTCCGACGGGTGGGTCTTGCCGTCATATTTCTCCGGGACCTCTGGCTTAAAGGTTCGGGAATTGGGCCACTGGACTCGCCGCAGCTCACGGGTAAACGCTGGACAACCTACCTCGTAAGGCAAGTCGCCTGCGTCCCCTAGCGCAGGCTTGTCGACAGCAGGTCCTGCGCGTTTATCAGATTGATGGCGCACCTCCCGTCGCCGGTCGATGGTAGTTCGAGCGTCCTCTTTGCTCTGTTCCCGAAGAACTTGACGCTGATCGCGGTGCATTCGCGGATCGGACGACACCGTGGAATCATCGTCACGGTCATCGGTCCGTCGGGTCATTGATCGCCGCTGCTATCGTGGAGGAGAGTGCACCGTAGTCGCTCCGCCTCCAGTCTTTTCTCCATCGGCTCGCACCGGATCGATGGACCGCCGCCGCGAGGGCCCTGCCTGCTGCGGCCAATCCTTGTTGATGAAGCCGATGAGACTCTGGATAGTAGATCGCCACTCCTCCATCTTCTCCGGGGCAGGAGGGAAGTCGAGGAGCAGCTGCGCACGTGCCAAGGCTTCCGCCGGTGTAGGCGGCGGCGACAGCTGCGAGGTACGTGAGGTGCTCTGACTCCTAACGATGTTAGAAGGAGCACAATCACGATCACGCGACCGCGCGCCACTTCCACCAGCAGCTTGGCGTGCATGCTGGGCCTACGCACCTTGAGATTGATGTGTAGAAGTCCTTTCATGGGGGCGTCCCGAACCACCAGCGCCATGGCGCTGCTCGTCGCATGCGACCTATGAAGGCCGCAACGCTTGCGCCAGCACGGGAGTCCTAGGAGGTGTCCTCCGATCTCTGGAGTTCGCTGCGCCGCCCGTAGGCAGCACGGCCCCATCTCTGGTTCCAGCAGTGTGCGGATTGCCGTTACCGCTGCGAACGACACCGCTCGCCTGGCTTGGATCACTAGAACGCCGTGGAGGCTCTAAACCTCTACCTTTTGCATCTATGTCGTTACCCGTACGCGAGGGCACAGGCAAAACGAACATAGATGGTAGCGCCGTTGCGGCACTCTTCTTCTTGGGTGGCATGGTGATGAAGATGACGAAGAAACTGAGGTGCCGATCACTGGATCAGGTTCGCACAACCTTCTTCCCCCTACCTGGCGCGCCAAAGATGTCGGCGTACGACACCTATGGGACCGCGGGGATCCCTTCTACGATTCGGCAGGGAGAGAGGTATGCACAAAGAGCAGAACCAACGATCGACGCGAGGTGGTTTTACCCAGGTTTGGGCCGCTAATCAGCGTAAAACCCTACTCCTGATTTGTTTTATTAAGGGTGTTCTTGAGCTCAAACTCCAGGAGCGCTAGCGATGAATAGTACGTTCAAAGAGCAGCTACACATGCAGAATGGGCCAGAAGATCCTCTCCCCTGTAGCAGTCGCCTTGGGCCTCCTTTTATACGTCCAAAGGGGTCACCACAGTGGCAAAATGTACATACATTGAGGTGTAAAGTAGCTATAGGGTTATCATACCTAACCACTGACGGTTTAGGACAAATGCAATTAATGCACCATGAGGTGTCCGTTTAGGTGTCCTCATTTCTTGGGGATGGAAAAAGGGGCCATCCCATCAGCACCGCTTAAGCTCTCCTCCACTGGTACCCTACCACGCATCCAGGAATGGGCCCAGGATGCCAGGCTGGTTGCTGTGCTGAAGCGGTGGCACAGTGATAGAATCTTGCCGGGGCGCAAATCTTGCCGGGCTTCGCGAGCCACCCCGGCAAGATCTTGTCGGGGGGCTGGTCTTCGGTCTTCAGCTCTTATTATCTCCTAATCATCTGATTCTTGGTCTGAGTGTCCCTTTGACAATCTTGAACTAATCTCCAATTATTCCCCCGACAAGCCTTGCCGTGGGCTTGGCTACAACTGCCCGTGCACAAGTATGGGGTACTAAAGTCCCAATACTTAGTACACCGACATTACCCTTGAGGTAAATGGTTGGGAGGCGAAACTATAAGCTCCTATTTCCTATGTGTCTGATTGAAGCTTTGATCTCATAAGTATCGCGCGAGTGTTAGCAATTATGAAAGATTAAATGATGGTTGAGTATTTGAACTTGCTAAATAAGAGCTCTTACATTGACTCTTTCCAATGCTATGATAAATTGCAATTGCTTCAATGACCGAGATCATAGTTTGTTAGTTTTCAATAAATTTTTTTGGTCTATACTTTACTTTGTGAATGAATTATCACTTTGGCATAAGAAGTTATATGACAATATATTGTTGTTCTAAAGATGATCATGATGCCCTCATGTCTGTATTTTATTTTATTGACACTTTTATCTCTAAACATGTGGACATGATTATCGATTTCGCCTTTTGCTTGAGGACAAGCGAGGTCTAAACTTGGGGGAGTTGATACGTCCATTTTGCATCATGTTTTTATGTTGATATTTATTGCATTATGGGTTGTTATTTCACTTTAAGATACAATTCTTATGCCTTTTCTCTCTTATTTTACAAGGTTTACATGAAGAGGGAGAATGCCGGCAGTTGGAATTTTGGACCAGAAAGGAGCAAATCTGATATACCTATTCTGCACAACTCCAAATGTCCTGAAACTTTATGAAGAATTATTTTGGAATATATAAAAATATAGGCCGAAGAAACAATAGAGGGGGACCCACCAGGTGGCCACAAGCCTGGGGGCGCACCCTACCCCCCAGGACGCGCCTCCCAAGCTTGTGGGCCCCCTGGCCAGCCTCCGGTGCCCATCTTCTGCTATATGGAGGGTTTTGTCATAGAAAAAATCAGAAGGGAGCTTTCGGGACGAAGCGTCGCCGTCTCGAGGCGGAACCTGGGCAGAAGCAATCTAGGGCTCCGGTAGAGCGATTCTGTCAGGGAATCTTCCTCCGGGAGGGGGAAATCGAAGCCATCGTCATCACCAATGATCCTCTCATTGTGGGAGGGTCAATCTTCATCAACATCTTCACCAGCACCATCTCCTCTCAAACTGTAGTTCATCTCTTGTATTCAATCTTTGCCTCAAAACCTTAGATTGGTACCTGCATGTTGCTAGTAGTGTTGATTACTCTTCGTAGTTGATGCTAGTTGGTTTATTTGGTGGACGATCATAGGTTCAGATCCTTAATGATATTTAGTACTCCTCTGATCTTTAACATGAGCATGCTTTGTGAGTGGTTACGTTTGTTCCTCGGGACATGGGAGAAGTCTTGTTATAAGTAATCATGTGAATTTGGTATTCGTTTGATATTTTGATGCGATGTATGTTGTCTTTCCTCTAGTGGTGTTATGTGAATGTCGACTACATGACACTTCACCATTATTTGGGCCTAGCGGAAGGCATTGGGAAGTAATAAGTAGATGATGGGTTGCTAGAGTGACAGAAGCTTAAACCCTAGTTTATGCGTTGCTTCGTAAGGGGCTGATTTGGATCCTCATGTTTCATGCTATGGTTAGATTTATCTTAATTCTTCTTTCGTAGTTGCGGATGCTTGCGAGAGGGGTTAATCATAAGTGGGAGGCTTGTCCAAGTAAGGACAACACCCAAGCACCGGTCCACCCACATATCAAATTATCAAAGTAACGAACGTGAATCATATGAGCATGATGAAAACTAGCTTGATAATAATTCGCATGTGTCCTCGGGAGCGCTTTGCTTTATATAAGAGTTCGTCCAGGCTTATCCTTTGCTATAAAAAGGATTGGGACACCTTGCTGCACCTATGCTACACTTGTTACTTGTTACCCGTTATGAATTATCTTACTACCAAACTATCTGTTACCGATAATTTCAGTGCTTGCAGAAAATACCTTGTTGAAAACCGCTTGTCATTTCCTTCTGCTCCTCGTTGGGTTCGACACTCTAACTTATCGAAAGGACTACGATTGATCCCCTATACTTGTGGGTCATCAGCCTCCTCCTCATCCGAGTGGGGCAGGTCCGGCTGTAGGATCTGGGGATTCAGCCAATCGTGGGTCTACTAGCTCGGGAAGCGCTGCAGTCGGCTTGTAGCGTCATAGCGCAAGAAAAGCGAAGAAGTGGTGAAATACAGGGATCAGGGACTCACAGCCGGCGCGGGATCCATCCGGCTGTATGGCTCCTTCCCAAAGCGCCACGGCATCTCGCTAAGCCCCGCGATGGTGATGTTGATGCGCTGGACGATCCCGGCCGACGACAGCTCCTTCATCGACATCCAGCTGGGGTCATGCTGGCCGCTCATATCACAGATCCGGTGCGGCCGGTGCTGCAGCAGAAGCACCCGACAGGCGATGAAGGCTACGATAAGATCCTCCGGGTGGAGCCCCTCGCGGTCCATCAACTCCTAGATCCGGACGCAGATGTTTACGATCTCCGCCGATGGGCTCCTGGGATTGTGGCCCCAATTCAGTGGGCGACGTGTCGATGAACGGCGGTAGGTTCATGTAATCCACCGCCAGGTTGGCGTTCTTCACATAGAAGAAAGATTTCTGCCATTTCTTGGCCGAGTCCTCAAGAGGAAGCTTGGGAAACGACCCATTCATCCGGCCGACCACCGCCACCGCCCCGCAAGCGGACATGACGCCGATCGCCGCCCCTTGCTACTTGAGGTAGAAAAGTCGACACCAGAGCTAGATGTATGGCAGAAGACCGATGTAGCCCTCGCAGAGCATGGCAAACGCTACAAGCTGCAAGACAGCGTTTGCCCCAAGATGGTGCGGCCCCAGGCTGAAGAAGTCAAGGAACCACTGGAAGAAGTCGCTCGCGGGGAGGCCAAACCCGTGGGCGAAGTGGGTGTAGAAGACCACCGCCTCGCCCTCCTGTGGCTCCAGCGTGATCATGTCGCCGGGCGCGCACCCCTCCACCTCCTCCGCTGACAGCAGCCTCCACGTGTGATGGAGGTACGTGATGTCCTCGTCCTTCATGTCGGAGCCCTCCCATGAGCCCTTGGGCGGCACCATCGACGTGCTTAGCGGCGCGCGAATGCGTTGGTGGTGCTAAGAGGTTGAAGGAGTCCCACACCCCGTAGGTCATCGGCGTGGCGTGGCGGTGGCTTGGGCAAGTGCTGTTGCGGCAGAGCTCTGCTCATGTGCACTAGAGAAGAAGAGGAAGAAGACGAGGCAGAGGGTAGGGGCAGGAGCAAGAATGCCTCCGTCACTCCCCCTCCCATCCATTTAAACCGACGGGAAAATGTGCGGGAGTGGGATCATTTGCACCCACAATCCCCGCTCTCCCGCAGTGTGCGAGCGCACTACACGCGTGCATTAACTATCTCGAGAAGCCCAACAGATAGGGGTTGCCGCAATAAATCCCGCGCGCTGGCCGAGGGCGCGGCCTGGCGAGGCCCAGCCTGTCATCACGTCCCATCGCGTGCGTGGCCTCGCAGGACCTCGCCCGCCGCTGGGCCGCACATGGCAGCCCTCCAGACCAGGGCGGGCGCGAATCAACATGCCGGCTGGCCCTTCCGATTCTCGATCCAGCTGAGCATCGCAACCTGACCGCAGGCGTCTCTCGTCTGGGTTTATGCGCTTCATTGCCGGACGGCTCCTCCGGGGGCTAAGCTGCAAAGGCCCACCCGCTTGGAGCCGACGGACCTTTACAGTTTCGGGGACTATTGTCAGGGGGATGAACCCCGGTTAGGCACCGGAGCCAGGAACGAGCCCAAGGCACCATTTCAAAACATCGGGCCGGCTGGCGCCCCTCAGTCCGGCTGGCCCTCCATCCGGCTCCTTGATGCAGGTTGGCTGGGCACGGCGACCCGACCTGGCCAGCTGGCCGCATGCCAGCTCGCTGCGGGTCAGCGGCCGTCCCATCCAGCAGTACGACAAGACAGCCCTCCCACGACAGGAGAATGTGGCTACAGTGCGACCGTACCCGCTGACCCGGGAGACCGACGTCAGCGCGGCCCGCCACTGTAGCCCCACGACGCCAACCACTACATGACATGGGGAGCGACGCGCAACTGTGTCGTGCTGTCGGCGGGACCATGCCCGGCGGATCTGGGCACACGGCGGGCCCTGCTGCCGGCTCCAGATAATGACACCAGGGCCCCGTGCCCATGTAACCTTACTATTGTAACCCTGGGGGCGGCCTATAAGACCCCCTAGGAGCCCTCCATGCAGAGGGTGGTTAATCGGTAGAACTCACACACACACACACACACACACACGCACGAGAGGCAAGAATGGAGAGCTAGCTCCTTCTTCCTCCTCCACCAAACAGCTCTAGGAGCATCATTGTAGCCCATGTGCATATCATCCTATTTCAGCAGGACTAGGGGTGTTACATCCCCCGGAGGGCCCCGAACCTGGCTACGTCTTGTGTCTCACACTCACGCGTGCCGACCTCGCCTCCGGAACCCACCGGCATCCTCACAAAGCCCCTCACTTTTAGCCATCTCATGGCATCTGTCGTGATTTCACCATGACATTGATGGTTTCAGGTAGGTCTAAGCAACACATGAAGAATATGGGCAGTGATGCTAGTAATAGATCTGACTAGCAGAAGTCTACTAGCTTGTGTCATAAAAGTGGAGAGTCCCATTAGCTTTTTTGCAGTCTTGTTTACCAGAGTAAGGCATTGTTCAACAGTAGGTTTCTGAGTTCCCAGGGGTAGGCCCAAGTACTTGAAGGGGGAAATTCCTCTAGCATAATTCATAGTTCTTGTAATAATTTCAATTCTCTCCTCAGACAGGTTGATTGGCATTAAGTTTGATTTGTTGTAGTTGACTTTGAGACAAGTAGCATCAGCAAATGTGTTAAGTAGGGCTTTGAGGCATATCAATTGCTTGGTGTCTGTTTCCATTAACACCAGGGTGTCATCAGCATATTGCACTATAGGAGAATCAGTTTTTGAGTTGAGTTGTAGTGGAGGAGTAAATAGTCCTTGCAGCATTGCTTTGTTGAGGATGGCTTGGAGCATATGAGCAGCTAAAACAAAAAGAAGAGGTGAGTGAGGGTCCCCTTGTCTCACTCCTTTCTTGCAATAATTGTTTTCCAGGAACTCCATTTAATAGCACTGATAATGTAGCAGAGGAGAAGATCATTTTCATCCATTGAATCCACTTTGGCCCAAAACCCTTTGCCTGTAGAATTTGAATAATAGCTTTGTGCTCAATAGTATAAAAAGCCTTTTCAAAGTCTAATTTAAGAGCCATTGCGGCAACTCCAGATCGGTGATACTGGTGCAAATATTCATAGGCCCACCCAAGACAATCATGAATGGCTCGCTCTTTGAGAAATCCATATTGATTGACAATAACTAGTTGGAGAATCACTTTCTGCGGTTTGTTTGCTAATAATTTGGTGATGATCTTGAGATAACTATTGAGTAGTGAAATAGGTCTGAAATCATGTGGTGTGATTGGGCTTGCCACTTTTGGAATAATTGTGATGTATGAGGAGCTAATGCTTTCAAGGTTGGCATTTCCATGAAATAAATCATACACCAAGTTCCTGATGTCAGGTCCAATGATGTCCCAGCAGGCCTTAAAGAACTCATTGTTAAAACCATCTGGACCTGGGGGTTTATCAGATGGTAGTTCCTTTACCACATTGTTAATTTCTTCATTAGTAAATGGTTTTTCAAGCTCCATAAATATTGCAGGATCATGTTGTTGATCATATAGAGATGGCAGATCAAAGTGCATGTTTGTCTCTTGAGTATTTCCCAATCTGTTCTTGAAAGATTCTCATAGTATGGCAGCTTTGCCTGCATGATCTGTGATATCCACTTGATCTTCATTTTGCAGTATATTGATATGATTGTGCCTGTGATTTAGTGGCTCTAGCATCAAAGAATTTAATGTTTTCATCACCAAATTTGATCCCTCTGATTTTGCCTCTTTGCTTCCAGTAAATCTTTTGATTCTTCAACTGTTGTATTAGCTCATCTTTGATGATACTTCTGCAATTCCACTCCATTGTAATTAAGTCTCTGAATTCTTCAAATATGTCCAGGAGAAGAATGCAATCATTCAGAGCTTCAATTTCCTTTTTAAGAGAGGAAAGACTTTTTGCCCAAAGTTTGAGAGCTCTTCTCAAATTTTTTAATTTTTCATTTACTCTTTTTTGCAAAATCTACAAATCCCACTGGAATGTTCCATGCATTGAGGACCACATCTTCGAAGGAACTATGCTAGATCCAATAATTCTCAAACCTAAAAATCTTGGCTGTGGAAATGGCAGTACCCACTTTAATCATACATGGGATGTAATCTGAAATTGGTCTGGCTAGAGGCATTGAAGTAGTATCAGGATATGTGGTTTCCTAAGTAGATGAGGTGAAAAACCAGCCCAGTTTTACAAGAAGTGGGTTCTCTTGCATATTGCTCCAGCTATGTTTCCTTCCTTTAAGTGGCAGATCGACTAAACCCAATTTGTTGATAGCTTCATTGAAGAGCAGCATAGCATAGACATCTCCCCCTGGGTTTTTTCTGTCTGAAGAGTCTCTAATAAAATTAAAGTCCCCCATGACCAACCAGTTAATATCAGTGGTCATGTGAATATTTGAAAACCAATTAATAAACTCCGGTTATTCTGCTGGTTCACAAGGGCCATAAATACCAGTTAAAATCCAGCTTTAATCATTAATCAAACTGGTGAACTGGACTGAAAGTGAGAACTTGTTCTGGAACAGCACTTCACCCTCAAAATTATTTCCATTCCATGAGATTAGCAAGCCTCCTGAGGCTCCAATAGAAGGCACAAATCAAATTTATTAAGTCTAGCAGGATAGACATTTTTTATGTAGGCCAGGTCAAAATGTTCTCTTTTTGTTTCCTATAAGTAGATAATATCAGCAGCACTTTCCTCTATTTTCTGGTGCAAAATCAGCCATTTTTGGTGAGCATTAGTTCCTCTAACATTCCAATTCAAAATATTCCATGATCTGGAATTATTCATAAGCATACAAGAAGCAACAAGCATCACAGTCAAGCTCCATCACTTGTCTGTTCCACCAACTCCAGATATAACATAAGTAGGGCAACAATGACATTGTCATCATAGTCATATTACAAACCAACCAGCAAGTTTAACACCAGACAGATAAACACCAGACTTTGTTCTTATTACAAAAGCAAGCTGGAGACTTAAAAGATATTTTGCTGATCCTAGCACTACCCTTGCTAAGATCATCACATGTTAAAGAAGTGTTGCACTTCATTTGGAGACCTTGAGGGGGAATCCTTTTCCTTGGGCAAAGACACCTTGACCAAGTTATCCTGCTCTTTCTTCTTCTGCTTTTTAGTTTAGCTTCTTCTCCAGCTCCTCCTCAGCCACCTTACAAAAGGTTTTAGTAAGATTCTTGACAAGATTCTTATGATAAATAGGAGGTACAACATGGCAAGGTAAACATCTGTATTTGGAACAGGAGCTTCTCTTAAAACCCTCATTATATATTTTTTATTCTGTCACTCCTTACCTCTGTTTCTACCAAAGGAGTTTTCCCTCCTCTTCTCTTCCTTGGGTTGTCAGAGCCAAAAGGAAGGAGAACGTCATGTTCCATCTGAGTAGAGGCCTGATTTGGCAGGTTTTCAACATTCTCTTTGTGATGTTCATCAATTGCAAGAAAAATAGGTGCTTGTGAGGCCAGACATTTATCAGGTATGTAGAATGTGACAGACTACTCACGTGATTCAGTGTTGGTCAGAAGTTCCCACAGTGTAGATTTCAACATATGTAATGTCCAACCAAATCTGTCTGGTGTCATGAGTAAATGGACAATGAAATTAAACCAACAAACTGGGACTTGAACAATGAAGGTCTCCCCTAGGCCCTCATGTTGATTAACAAAGTGTTTCTTCCAAATCTCAATTCTTTCTTCTAACATACAAGAACCATGTGTAGATGCGGACATTAATTGAATTTTTTCCATGCAAAGAAGAGAAGCACCTTCACTAGATTGAACAAAATGAGAATCAGCAAGCTCGGTCCATGCATGTTTTGGACACTCACCCTGTGTGCTCTCAGGTTGAGAAGTTACAGACAGCAGATCAGACTGTGCAGCAGCCTCAGTGAGAACATTTGTAGCATCTGTTATGTTTGGCTGAGTGGGTGCAACATGATCTTCTACCTCTTGCAGCAGTGCATGTTTTTCAGCAACTTTATCAGAAGTTGCACCAGGCATAGACATCCCAACACCTTTTCCAGGGCTTACAACAAGTTTGTAATCATATCTGGCTGACTAGCATGGGGTGGTGAGTAATGATGAGCAGGGCTGCAGAGTCCTGATTTTCCACAGTTTGAGCAGTAAAGTCCTGATCCTATCTGCCATGTTCTGCAAGTTCCATGTCCTCCTGGTCTGACTCGTCATCTGAATAAGCATCAACAAAGTTTGCAAGACCATCTCCAAGACCCAGTAAAGGTGGAGGAATGGTCTGAAGTACTTCAGTGGAGCAGCTACAAGCATCATCTGATTGACTTCCTCATTGGCAGCATTGTTATGTGAAGAAGCCCCTTCTGAGAGACAAATTGTAGTAGTAATGCTGCTATTTCCATCAATCATGGGGAGGTCATCATTGCTAAAATCCAATTCCTCCTGTGGTGGTACTTCAACTAGAGCTTGCTGCTGTGGAAAAGCCCAGTGCCTCTCATCCTCCCAGGCCTCATCTTCTGCCTTGCATTTTCCTGCATATTATAATCAGGAGGCTGGAATCCAGGATTCACATTTTCTTGCAGTGGGTGAGGGTCAACATCAGGCGGTGGAATAGGATCCTCATCAGCAGGCCCACCACCAAGCATATTCTCAAGTAGTACTTCCATAGAACAAGACCATGTATCCTCTTCAAAATTTTCTCCCTCTGACCAGCGCAGACTCTTGGGAATGTCAATCAGCTATGTGACTCTGGCTTGCACCAGCAATCTACCCCTTCTTGTTTCATCTTTCTCACACATAATCATCCTGCCAAATTTGCTCATAGCAAGTGACAGATCTTCTGTAGTCCAGTAATCAAACATAACTCCAATCAGCATGAGCCAGCAATTTCTGTTAAAGTAGGTGCGTCTCCAATTTCTCCCTTAATTATGTTTCACAAAACTGATAAAGACATCGCCAAATTCACGTGGACTCTCTCTAATTAGTCTGTCTCTATCTCTAACCCTGCCAAACTGCACATACGCCTCTCCAAAGGGGCTGTACTGAACATCATGCACCGCCGCTTGTTTGTGTTGCAGAAACTCTTCAATCACAGCATGAATATTAGGGAAATGTACCTCTTCTGGTAGTGGGTGAATGGTAGCAATCGCCCACTCCTCGTGGCGAGCAGTCATGTGTGGGACAACCACCCTGGAGACCCCATTGCACCCCTCGATATGCTGAATCAAGAAGCCAGGCGGCAAGAACGGCCTTGGATCAATGGGGATATTGGCCATTGAACTGAAGCACGGCGTCTGGTGAGCAGGCATGATGTCGACCTCATCGAGATTGGTGGGTGTTGCACACTGAGTGGAGGCAACTGATAGAGGCAAAGGTGTCCCGTCTTTCGATGAGATGGTGGCTATCGTTTTTGGTGGAGTAGACTTTGACGATCCGACTACGAATGTGCGAGGACGTTGCGCCTTAGCAATCGCTAAACCAACTCCGAGAGGTTATCGACCACGCCGGAGCACGATCAACCTGACCACGAAGGTCTATTTCCTGCAAGCAAACGAAGAACAAGCAAGAAACTGAAATTGCAATCTGGATATTGCAAATAAAAGATGAAAGCTTTATTGATCAAAGTGGGGTTCTGTGACGTCTTGGTCTGGTCGTTGAACACAAACGAAGTACGCGAAGTTGCAGCTATGGCGAACTTTTAATCTAAACAAAACCCAAAGTCTAAACGACGCCCTAAGGGCTGTATATATGGAGTAGTAGGGGAATTTCGTGGCCCCTTGTAGGAGGGGTCCAAAACCAACCCTAACTTTGTTTCCCCACATATACGGACTCTAAAAAACAGCCTATACTTAAGTATTTCAAAATTACATGGGCCTGGCCCAAAAATAAGGTGGCGCAGCACCTAAAATAACCTATGGATGAAATTTATGAAGGGGCATCTTGTATATTTTGTCCATGTCCTTGTAGGTCATCACGGAGGCTTCGAAGTGCTCAAATATGCACTAGAAACGCCATTCTGGACCCCTTCGCGCGCGCCTTCATCTCCATGCTTGATCCTGCTCGAGTGTTCATCCCTCTTGTCCATGCTAGGCCCTTCATTAGTAATCAACACAAATGTATCCAACTTAGGTAGCAACATATTCTCATGAACATTAGAATTGTCACCAAGAAACGAAAGTACCTGGTAATTCAATTGGCGTGCGCGAGCTCTAGTAATTGGTCCAGTATGTATAGCAGTAGGGGCTGTGGGTGTAACAATGGTATTGATGTCCTCATCATCCTCCCCTTCTTGAAATGAAGTTGTCCTCGACGGAAGCTCATCTTCCTCACCCAAATAAGGCTTCAAAACTGCAATGTTAAAAGTGGGACTAACCCCAAAATCTGTAGGCAGCTCAAGTTTATATGCATTATCATTTATTTTCTCTAACACCTTAAAAGGACCATCAGCACGTGGCATTAGTTTTGGTTTGCGCAAATCAGGAAACCTATCCTTACGCAAATGTAACCAAACAAGATCTCCAGGTGCAAAGACAACATGTTTTCTACCTTTATCTCCAGCAAGTTTATATTTAGCATTCATACGCTCAATGTTTTCCTTAGTTAACTCATGCATTTTTAAGATCAATTTAGCACATTGTTTTGCATCAAAATTAACCTTCTCGGAAGATGGAAGAGGCAACAAATCAATAGGTGCACGAGGTAGAAAACCATACACAATCTCAAAAGGGCACATCTTAGTAGTAGAACGCAATGAACGATTATAAGCAAATTCAATATGAGGCAAGCATTCTTCCCAAATTTTCTTATTATTCTTCAAAACAGCCCTAAGCATAGTAGACAAAGTTCTATTGACTACTTCAGTTTGTCCATCAGTTTGGGCGTGACAAGTAGTACTAAAAAGCAATTTAGTCCCCAACTTAGCCCATAAACATCTCCAAAAGTGGCTAAGAAATTTAGTATCACGATCTGAAACAATAGTATTTGGCACACCATGGAAGCGAATAATTTCACAAAAGAACAAATCAGCAACATTAGCAGCATCATCACTTTTATGACATGGTATAAAGTGTGCCATTTTCAAAAATCTATCCACGACAACAAATATGCTATCCCTCCCCTTCTTTGTTCGAGGTAATCCTAAAACAAAATCCGTAGATATATCCTCCCAAGGAACACTAGGTACAGGCAAAGGCATATATAAACCATGAGGATTGCGTCGTGACTTAGCTTTTTGACATGTAGTGCAGCGAGCAACAAAACGCTCAACATCCCGTCTCATCTTTGGCCAAAAGAAATGTGTAGCGAGTACATCCTCCGTCTTGTTCACGCCAAAGTGTCCCATTAATCCTCCTCCATGTGCCTCCTGCAACAACAAAAGACGAACGGAGCTAGCTGGAATGCATAGCTTGTTAGCACGGAACACAAATCCATCATTCATGATGAATTTGTTCCATGTTCTTCCTTCTTTACAATTCTGCATTACATCTTTAAAATCAGCATCATGCACATATTGATCTTTGATGGTCTCCAAAAAAATATTTTAAAGTCAAGTTGTGAAAGCATAGTATAACGACGAGACAATGCATCAGCAATAACATTTTCTTTACCCTTCTTGTGTTTTATGACATAAGGAAAAGTCTCAATGAATTCAACCCATTTAGCATGTCTACGGTTCAGTTTTTCTTGACTTTTAATATGTTTCAAAGATTCATGATCAGAATGTATAACAAATTCTTTGGGCCATAAATAATGTTGCCATGTTTCTAAAGTCCGAACAAGAGCATATAATTCTTTATCATAAGTAGAATAGTTCAGACTCGGCCCACTCAATTTTTTAGAAAAGTATGCAACAGGTTTACCATCTTGTAATAACACACCTCCTAATCCAATTTCACTAGCATCACATTCGAGCTCAAAAGTCTTATTAAAATCAGGAAGTTGGAGTAAAGGAGCATGTGTCAACTTATCTTTCAATACTGTGAAGGCTTCTTCCTGTGCGGTACCCCAAACAAAAGGCACATCCTTCTTTGTAAGCTCATTGAGAGGTGCAGCAATGGTGCTGGAATCTCTCACAAAACGCCTATAGAAACCAGCGAGGCCAAGAAAACTCCTCACTTGGGTGACCGTTTTGGGCTGCGGCCCACTCTCAATAGCTTCAATCTTGGCTTTATCAACCTCAATACCCTGTGGAGTAACAGCATAGCCAAGAAAAGATACTCAGTCGGTGCAAAAGGTGCACTTCCCAAGGTTACCAAACAAACGTGCATCACGTAGAGCAATAAAAATAGCACGTAAATGTTCCAAATGTTCCTCCAAAGATCTGCTATAAATCAATATATCATCAAAGTAAACTACCACAAATCATCCAATAAAAGCACGTAAAACTTTGTTCATTAATCTCATGAAAGTACTAGGAGCATTAGTTAACCCAAAAGGCATGACTAACCACTCATATAATCCAAACTTAGTTTTAAATGTTGTTTTCCATTCATCTCCCAATTTCATACGAATTTGATGGTATCCACTACGCAAATCAACTTTGGAGAATATTGTAGAGCCGCTCAATTCATCAAGCATATCATCTAGCCTAGGAATAGGATGATGATAACGAATAGTAATATTATTAATGCCTCTACAATCAACACACATACGCGACGTACCATCCTTTTTTGGCACTAGTATAATAGGAATAGCACAAGGACTAAGAGATTCACGTATATAACCTTTGTTGAGCAGCTCCTGTACTTGACGCATAATCTCCTTCGTCTCCTCTGGATTGGTACGGTATGGCGCATGGTTTGGCAGCGAAGCACTGGGAATTAAGTCAATCTGATGCTCAATCCCGCGAATAGGTGGTAATCCCGGTGGCACGTCTTGTAGAAAGACGTCAGCGAACTCTTGCAAAATGTTAGTGACAGCAGGAGGCAAAGAGGAAGGCACGTCCTCGAATGAAAATAATGCCTCTTTGCAGACAAAAGCATAGCAAACAGATTTGCTTAAATCTAGCTCATCAATATCAGATTTGGTGGCAAGTAAACATGCACTTTTCAATTTAATTTCAGAAGCAACACTAGATGGTTTATTATTAGGCTTCATTTGTTGCTCAAATTCTTTTGCCACAATCTGATTTTCACCCTTGTTTTTCTCCTGTTTTGCTTTACTAGCTCTATTAATATCATCTTTCAAAATAGAATCAGGAGTCATAGGAAGCAAAGTAATATGTTTATCCTTATGAACAAGAGTATACTGATTGTTTCTGCCATGGTGTACAGAATTTTTATCAAATTGCCATGGTCTACCAAGTAATAAGGAACATGCTTGCATGGGTACCACATCACAATCAACATAATCAGCATATGTAGAGATACTAAAATGCACACGAACAGTATGTGTTACCTTAACCTTGCCGCTGTTGTTGAACCATTGGATATAGTAAGGATGTGGATGTGGTCTTGTGGTGAGAGATAGCTTCTCCACCATCTCCATGCTAGCCAAGTTGTTGCAGCTCCCTCCATCTATGATGACGCGAACAGAACGTTCCTTCACAACTCCCTTTGTATGGAACAAATTATGCCTCTAATTTTGCTCAGCTGGTGTGACCTGCACACTCAAAACACGTTGAGCAACTAAACATTCATACCTGTCAGCGTCTTCAGGAGCCATGTATTGCGTCTCATGATCAGAATCATCTCCACCGTGTTCTTCAGTTGTAATAAGAGCCAAAGTCTCCTCATCATAGTCACTAGCGGACTCATACCCACCATCCTCAGTAGAAATCATAACACGCGGAGATTGGCATTCTCTCGCATAATGACCTCTACCCTTACAACGATGATAAATAATATCATGTGTGTGCCCTGTTGATGCCATAGATGAAGAAGAGCTCTGGGCAAGCCCAGAAGGTGTACTCCTGGCAGATGGTGGTGGTGGTGCCTATTTTCTTGTATCTCGGTTGGAATTGGCGGTTGAAGTCAGTGGTGCTATAGTAGGACGTGTGGGAGTAGAGGAGGCACGCGGTGTCCATGATGAAGATCGACCTGCAGAAAAATTAGTTCGCGCCAATGCCTGTCGATCCTACACTTCACGTTCAGCTTTGCACGCAAGATGGAATAAACGAGTGATATTATTATACTCCTTATACTCTAGAATGGTCTGAATCTCTTTATTTAATCCACCCATAAAACATGCAAGCATAGCTTCATTATCCTCAACAATACCACATCTAATCATGCCAGTTTGTAATTCCTGATAATATTCTTCTACAGAATTTTTTCCTTGTCTTAAACGCTGCAATTTTTGAAGTAATTCGCGTTGATAATACGATGGAACCCAACGAGTACGCATAGCAGTTTTCAAAGCAGCCCAAGTAGCTGGAATAGGATATAATCTACAATGTTCAGACCACCAAACACATGCAAAACTAGTGAAAGCACAAACAGCAGCAGGAACACGTCTCTCCTCAGGATATTGTAAACATGTAAAATGTTGTTTAGTTTCTAACTCCCAAGTAAGATATATATCAGGAACATATCTACCCTCAAATGGTGGAATATTCAATTTTAATTTAGGAAGATGGTCATGATCACGTACCTCAGGTGGTGGTGCAGCCCTACCGTTGCGATGATATGCATGAGGACGACCTGGTGGTGGTGGTGCTGGTGGTTGCACGTAGTTCTGATTTTGATCAACCTCATCCTCATAATGGTCCTCCACCTCTGCAGGAGCAGAAGGAGCAACAGAAGCATCAACAGTAGATATAGCGGCACCAGAAGTTTGACCAGGCTCAAGGGGAATGCGCAGTGCTTGTCCCACTTGATTTGGAAGACGATGTTGTTGTTGTTGTTGATGTTGTAGAGGTGCGACAGGTGCAGCGGGCAGTAGTTGTGGAAGACGCGCAAGCAGTTCATTAAACTTGTTATCGAGCTTTGTTTCGAACGCCTTCTCAATGCCATCTATCTTCTCCATGGCTTTTCCAAAACTGGCCATCACGTCTTCCACCTGTTGACCCACCATTTGTTGAAATTTATCATGAAGCTCCTTCATTGTCATGTTCTCCCAGTCAATCTCGTCAGCTTGTGATCCTGCCATGGTTAGCAGCAATAGAAATACACAAGAATATGATCCTATAGACTACTAGAAAGTGGTGGGGTGTCACAAATCCGTCAAGCGAATCTCAAAGTCTTACCAGTTCTTACCAAGCAGCAGGCGGTGATCGGCAATCGTTGTAGTCAGAACTCTCAAAGCTTGGATAGAGCGATTACCAGGGAGATTCAAATGCACGATGTAGATGTATGTGGTGCTGGGATGGCTTATAATATGGTAGCAAAAAGGGTCAGCAATAATCAATTCAGAGATGCAAAGTTGAATAAACGCTCAACGACGGTACTGTGCTGGTCCTAGGCTAGACCGTACTAGAGACGCGAGCCTAGAACACTAACAAAAATCATGATGCTGCACGTAAACAAAGGAGGAGCACACTCTGAAAAAAATCTCTCTTTTTTTGCACTTTTTTTTCCTCTTTTTTTTTGCTCGGCAACAAATTTTTTTCGAAAAAGTCTACAAATGGTCTAAAAACTGCCTAGCCAGAATTTTCCAGACTTAGTTTTTTTTTTGAAACTGGAACTATTTTTCTACTGCGGGTAGCACGAAATTTGGGGAGTCCGACTTGGTCACGACTCGGAGTATGGCGTGATCTGGAAATCAAAAACAAAGGAACAAATACTGGACTCGGACTAGGACTGATGGCGGAGATGAATCAAGTGGAAACTCGGACTGGTGGTGGATATATGTAGGGCAGTGGAACACAGACTGGTGGCGAATCTGTGAGGGAGGTGGACTCGGATTAGCGTGATGGCGATGGATATGTGGTATATAGCAGCGGTGATGACGATGGTGGTATATGGCAACGGTGACGACGATGGTGGTATATGGCAGTGGTGATGACGATGGTGCGGCGGCGGCGTGACAACTTGTGAACAGAACTCGAAACTCTAAAGGACTAGACGCTAAGTCCAGCAACTCGACACGACGATGCAACCGAAAATTCAACAAAGCAAAAACCCTAAAAAGATTATGCAAAGGCTCAGATTGGTTCGGATATGATGAACTAACCCTAAAAATTTTTTGGCTTTTTCGTGGACTGTAGGTATGAAGAACAGACTTGATCTAAACTATGAAAAACTGTAAAATCTCACCGAGCAACCTGGAAATCTGATACCACTTGATAGAGGCAAAGGTGTCCCGTCTTTCGATGAGATGGTGGCTATCGTTTTTGGTGGAGTAGACTTTGACGATCCGACTACGAATGTGCGAGGACGTCGCGCCTCAGCAATCACTAAACCAACTCCGAGAGGTTATTGACCACGCCGGAGCACGATCAACCTGACCACGAAGGTCTATTTCCTGCAAGCAAACGAAGAACAAGCAAGAAACTGAAATTGCAATCTGGATATTGTGAATAAAAGATGAAAGCTTTATTGATCAAGGTGGGGTTCTGTGACGTCTTGGTCGGGTCGTTGAACACAAACGAAGTACGTGAAGTTGCAGCTATGGCGAACTTTTAATCTAAACAAAACCCAAAGTCTAAATGACGCCCTAAGGGTTGTATATATGGAGGAGTAGGGGGAATTTCGTGGCCCCTTGTAGGAGGGGTCCGAAACCAACCCTAACTTTGTTTCCCCACACATACGGACTCTAAAAACAGCCTATACTTAAGTATTTCGAAATTACATGGGCCTGGCCCAAAAATAAGGTGGCGCAGCACCTAAAATAACCTATGGACGAAATTTATGAAGGGGCATCTTGTATATTTCGTCCATGTCCTTGTAGATCATCACGGAGGCTTCAAAGTGCTCAAATATGCACTAGAAATGCCATTTTGGACCCCTTCACGCGCGCCTTCATCTCCATGCTTGATCCTGCTCTAGTGTTCATCCCTCTTGTCCATGATAGGCCCTTCATTAGTAATCAACACAAATGTATCCAACTTAGGCAGCATCATATTCTCATGAACATTAGAATTGTCACCAAGAAACGAAAGTACCTGGTAATTCAATTGGCGTGCTCGAGCTCTAGTAATTGGTCCAGTATATATAGCAGCAGGGGCTGTGGGTGTAACAATGGCATTGATATCCTCATCAGCAACAGTAGATAGAATGGAGGAAGACGAGGAGGCAAGTGATGTGCGTAGCTGAAAATTGGGGAAACCCATGTAACACCCCCATGTATTAAGCTACAGTGATCACTCTTTTGATTGTGCCATGTCATCATGATCAATAGTGCTTAATCATCATTAGTAACATATCTCATTTCATAATTCAAATTCAAATGGAAATTCAAACTTGAAGTAAATATAAAAGTTGTTCAAATCCAGAAACTAAAATGTCCATCATGTTGCAAATATTCCCAAGGCATTTATAAAAATAGCAGCAACATTAATTAAATTAATTAATTAACTCTAATAGCAAGTAACAGCAGCAAAATAGCACTATCTAATCCTTTATCAATTAAATAAAATCCAAATAAAAAGATATGGACATCAAACCATTTTCTAGCAGTGACTAATTTTGCACTGTTAATATTTGAACCAGTCACATATTTTACAGAAGCCATTTGCAATATAAACAAAAGACAAAACAGAGAACAAAAACAGAAAGCAGAAAAGAAAATAGAAAAAGAAAAAGGCCGCAGCGCCTGGGCCTAAGTGGCACAGTGCCGGCCCAGCTCGCCACGTCATCTCCCTCCTCCCGCCGTGTCTGCACGCCCGCACCCGCCGCGCCGCCCCCCCCCCCCCGCCCCGCGGTCGACAGCGCTGCCCTGGGGAGGATAAGACCACCCCCAGCCCCTCCTGATGCGGAGCATCCTACGGACATCACCATGTCAAGAGTCCATTCGGCGAGTGACACGTGCGACATCTACTTCACATACACAAAGGTGAATCATCTCCTTTACACGTGCTCACTTGACCCCTTCGAGGATGGTATACTACTTGACACTTCTCCCGTGTGCATGCATAGGTATTGTCAGAGCTTCACGGATGTTGAGGAGGAGTGCAAGCGCCAAGGAACAACTACACCATCCGTGAGGGAAGCCTGGAAGCGACGACGGAAGAAGACGGAGCTGCTGAAGCTACAGCGGCCGGACATCCGGGCCAGAGGCCGGACATCCGGCGCCTCAGCAACGCCCGGACATCCGGCGGACAACCCCGGAAATCCGGCGACGACTATCCAGAGAAGACTGGAATGGCCTGTTCCAGGCCGGACATCCGGCCCGCGCCCCGGACATCCGGCCTCCCGCGAACGGCCGGACATCTGGCGCCTGCCTGCGCGTATGGACAAGGCCCGAGGCCCATGTATCCCCCCTCTCACTTACCCCTTCATGAACTTGCCTATATATACTCCACCTCCACCTCCTTTCTAGGGTTAGCAAATATGATAGCTCATTTGTATGTGAGCTTTGCTCCTACCTACCTCTACTCTTGAGAGAGAGAGAGAGAGAGAGACCACCACTCCCATGGAGTTCAAGACCTCCATGTGAGAAGATCCTGCGGGATATCATCAAGACCCCTCACGGGAAGATCCGTCTAGGATATCATCAAGACCTCCTCATGGAGATGAACTTTACCTTGTATCTTTCCTTTTGTTGTTCATGTACCTTGTGGATCTTGTGTGTTTGATCGTCTAGTGGATGTGTGATTAGACTTGTTCTTGAGTGTTTCCCCTTGTGATTTCTCTCTGTTCTTCCCCGTGTTCATCGTGTTCTTCGTGTTCTTCTGAGGGAATCCACTCCAATCGTGAAAGATCAGCCTACACCGGGTTAGCCCCGTATCATATGGTATCATGAGCCAGGTTGATCACGTATTTGGAGTCCCTCCCACCCTTTTCTAGCCTTCTTTTGCTTGATTTCATCCTAAATTCGAAAATCCCCACCAAAAATAGCCCCCAATTTTTTTTGTGATTTGTTGGTTTGATGATGTTTTGTTGATTTTGATCCATGGATTTGCTTGGTTTCAAGTGGATCTAGCTTTCCCCTATCTTTTCCCCCACTTTCATCCACAAAATCTCCCCAATTTTGCCCCCGAAATCATCCATTTCCGCCCCAAATCGAGTTTCGAAGTCCAAATCCCGATCTGGAATCGTCGGGCCGGACATCCGGGCCTTCGGCCGGACATCCGAGCCCCAAGCCGGACATCTGGCTCCTGGAGCACAAATTCTGCACGGTTCTGGACATCAGCCCCCGGATATCCGGCCCCCACCCCCGGATGTCCGACCCCTAGGAATTTTGCCTCCCGTGTTTTACCGTTTTGACCATAACTAATTCATCCGGAGTCCGATTTTGACGTTCTTTAGCTCGTTTTGAAGCTATTGACATCCCCCATCCAACAAAAATACCACCATCACCATTTGACTTCATCAAATGTTTCAAACTTTGGCATCTTTTGCCTAGGGCTTCCACCACATCCTCCGCTATACCACCACCGACTTCCGCAACCTAACCCATTTAATCCCCATTGCATTGGAGGTTGCTTGAGTAGTGATTCGAGTCTCCTAAGGTGTTTCGGCTACTTAGGGACGATTGCTTCTTCATCAACCACCACCATAACTTCCGCATAGGCTTGCCCACCATACACTTCCGCCACCCAAACTTAACCCATATTTGTTCGTGTTGTGAGTTGTGTCTCCTAAGGTGTTTCGGCTACTTAGGGACGGCGACTTAAACTCCGACACCGTGTATAGTCCACCACCTTACCCTCCACTTCCGCATTGCGTACTCAAAACCCATCATTGCATTTCCGCAATCCCATTGAGCTTCCGCAAAACCACCACCACATTCCCGCTACCACCATTTTGACATTTGACATTTGAGATTTTGAGTTCGCGGTTTTTCCGTTTCCTAAGGTGTTTCGGCTAATTAGGAATGGTTCGACATTGAGAACACCGCCACTCATCATCGCCACGAGGTCGTCATCATATATAAGGACGGTAACCTCGACGACACCATTGTATATTCCCCTTGCAATTGCATTGATAACCCCTAGCCCATTTTGCGTCACTTGCCTATCGAGACTAGCCTTTGAGTATTGCCGGCAACGTTACTTGTGCACATTAGTGATCTACACCATCCATTGCATACATACCATATCATATTGGTATCATATCATCCCTTGTGTCACAAGATTGTTCCCGTATATACACAATTGCTATCTTGGTTTGTGCATTTCGCATTGTGGCCATATAAAAAAAAGATGAATAAGCTTTTAAGCAAAGAAAAAGAGTGAACAAAGAGCTTGTAAGCAATAGCCATAGCATCATACCACATTGCATAAGATTGTCATATCCGATCATCTTGGATCATCTTGAGAGAAACACCGGGAACCATACATACATAGCATACTTGGGATAGAAAGTTTATCCATTTTGCATCTTATAGGTTGTGCACAAGTGTCGTATCCGCCTATTGAGCAATCGTGCTAGCGTCTCTCTTGAGTTGTGCAACACGAGTGTTTTCGGTGGACTCCACATTTTGTGCTCATTCCTTGGTTACACGACCCCATTTATCTATCCGTGTGTGCGTTTCCGTGTGCCATTCATTGCTATTGGTCTACTTGTTTCATTTGCGAGTTTGTGAATCTCTTTCAACATTATTGACTCTTGCTAACATTTTGCATCAAATTTTTTGTGCCACTATCCTCACCGAGCCACTCCATAAGCTTTACTTGATAGGTGTGAGTGAACAAGTCCGGTACCAATTCCACTATTCTTTCATTTCACATTGAGTGAAACGGGATACATCCTCAACTTTGGGAAAAGGTAACTTGGTATTGTTTATCTCATTTCCTACTCACCTCTACTCGAGTCTTGTGATGGATAGGCAAGACATTTCACCTCTGGTCTACAACGACGAGTTCGATGCCACGAACAACAACTTCGATGCCAAGATGCAAGCTCAAATGGAGGAGATCAAAGCCCTCATCAAGTCCTACAAGCGATCTTCCTCATCTTTGAGAAGACGCTCAAGAGCACATCCTTCTGAGCTACCATCTCCGGCAAGATCACATCGGCATCGACACCATCACCAACAAGAACATGAAGGTCAAGAGCTCAACACCAACTACCGCTCAACGACTTCACCATCTCCCTTGGCATCTTCGCCAAGCGACTTCAAGGCATCTTCGCCTACGAACATACGGCATCTTCGCCAACAAGCACCCCAAGACTACGCTCAAGAGAAGCTCCCCAAGCTCAAGTCCACGACTTCCATGAGCTACTACGACCTCGACACTGACCACAAGATTCCTTTCTATGGGACTCAAGAACCCGAGGAGTATCTCGAGTGGGAACGCCTAATGGACGACTACCTCAAGCTACATCAAGTTCCTCCCGAAGATCAAGTGAAGTGTGCCACAACGAACTTCCACGACTACGCATTGGCATGGTGGCTTCACACACCATCGGAGAGCTATGACATGAGTTGGCCCAAGACGAAGAGAGCTTTGCGGCGAGAGTTCGTACCTCCAACCTACATGGAACAACTTCTACGCCAATTGGAGAACACCACCCAAGGATCCAAGTCCATCGACGCGTACTTCAAGGAGATGAAGATTGCCTTGCGACGAGCCGGCATGGATGACCCCATTTCAATGAAGTTCCACTTCATGATGGGATTACACAACGACATCTCCAAGACTATCTTCCTCGAGAACTACAAGTCCCTCGACGACAACTACATTGGTGCTCTCAAGGCGGAACAAGAACTCATGAAGTCTAAGGCTTCTCCACCCCAAGCACACTTCTCGAAGACCAAGCTCCAAGACGGCGAGCATGAGGCTAGTACCACCATGATGTCCAAGCCCGACGAACTCCAAGATGATGCTCCCAAGTTCGACTTCACCGCCATCCCTCTTTGTGGCATTGATAGTGCCGAGTCTCCTTCGACTCTTTTTCAAGACGGTGCAGCGACGACTATGACTATGGAGACCATCAAGGACCAAGCTTTGGAGGCGAGCGACACGGTGACGAGCAAGGATGATGCTTCCATCTTAGGAGGCGAGAGTGATGATGTGCCATCTTCGGCCTTCATCCATGGCGACGGTGACGAGATGGTTGAGCATGGGATTTTCCCTTCGACCACGGCGACGTATGATGACTTGAGTGACTTTTGCCACCATATTGAGAGTGAGAGTGACTTCACCACTAGCCCCATATATGATGTGTTGCCCCAATTCCCATGTGAGGAGAGCCACAACCCCCACCACTTGAGTGAGATGAGTGACTCCACCATACGTGAGATTGAGTGCACCTACCTTGAGGGAGTGAGTGAACCACCACATAGAGAGAGTGAGGTAGTTGATAGGGCATGTGAGGCCACTTCGATTTCTAACGACTTAACCTCTACCTCTATTGTGTCTTCTCATTTGGTGCTAGGTCCCATATATGATGACGCGCCGATTCGCGATGACTACGTCCTTCCTTTGGACAAGACGATGGCCATGGTGGAATATGATGCACCCCCCACATGGTTCCATCACGATGAAGATGACCACCATTTGGTCTTTGCCACCTCACCTACACCACTTGAGTGGAATGAACAAGGTAACATAGGTGAAGGTGATGCTCTAGTCCCACTAGTGGACATTCTTGACATCAATTGCTTGCATGATGTTGATCAACCTACTACCATGCTTCATGCTAGTGCGACTTCCTTATGTGATGATTTCTTGCCCATTTATGATGAGTATGATGATTCTCATGTGGAGTCTATTAGTTGTGATGCCATGTTACATAGGATTTCTTGTGACAATTCTTTAGGTCACATCATGTTTGACAACCCGCTTGACTTGTCATATGCTATGCATGAGATCAACAATATGTCATATTTGCAATCTCTTCGTAGTAACTATGCATATGCCATTAAAATGAACCCAATTTGTACATATGGCATAGATGACAAGCCCATGGTTATTGGCATTTGTTTTTCTTGTGATGATATTGATATGCTCCCTTTGCATCATTTATCTCATATGCCATGCCATGACCACCTAGCTTCGGATATGCATTGTTTTGGATGTTGTCCATTTTCTCCATATGATGTTTCCGATATTGCTCATGAGGAGACCCCCATAGTTTCCTCATACATTTTAGGAGATTTTGATACATCCCATGCATAGCATGATTCCCATGATTGTGTGCACCATATGCATCCCATGAATGAACATGATATTGATGTGCCATATACTACTATGCTCAATTTGCGTCCCCATCGTGTTATACATAACAACTATTCTTTCATGATGGATGACATGTTCTTATATCATGCATCAAATTTCTTCGAGCGATGCTTATCTTGTGCTAACTCACACGTGCACATACACATCATGATGGATGATGTGTACATTCACCACGCACACAATTTCTTTGGTTTATGTCTCTTTTGTGTAGGTACCCATGAATACTTGTCAACCTCGCAATCCCACGAGTTGACAAAACGAGCTCTAGAGAGCAATGATGACTTGGGATCCCATGGATTGTCTTTCCCACCGCTCTCTTCGTGCAAAGACTTCGCACATTTCTTCTACATGGCCCTCACATGGTTATGGGTTATTATCCATTATATATCCTTTGCCCATCTTGCCATGTTCACTTTGCATGATATGCTTATTCAGATTCCTTTGTCATGCATTTGTGACCCATGCTTTGCATTACACATGATGATTGATTCTAGAACTTGTATGTGTATTTGCAAGCTTGGTGGAGATATTGCTTGTTATTGCCATGTTCCATTTATGACCCATTCCTATGATGATACTATGATCTTGCTTTGTGTTCGTGCTTGCGTTATGTCATGTGCATTGCCTATGCCTATTATTTGCTCACATGACATGATTGCCATGATTTCCTCTAGTGTGTTGCATCTTCGCTCCACTAGTTTGCACAACTTGAGCACTATGCTTGCTTGCCTTGTTGCATCACCAATGATTCATACTTGCTCACTTCATGCGGTTGATGACAACCATTACCATGATTTGCACATGATTCATATTGCTTCTTGTCATATATCTCCATATGTTGCATCTCTCATGCTAGATGATTTGCCATGTATTGATAGCAACAATGATTATGGACTTGCTCATGAGATTGCCCCCAAAGCATTCTCGCAAATATTTGGAGATTTTGACATATATCTTGTGAAGCATGCTTGTCTTACCTCTTTGCACCATATACCTAGTGCCATGAATATAGCCATTGTTGCATCATATTATTCATGCACTTATGCTACTAATGGTTATGTGCAAGAGAAGAGAACCATCATGATGGATGATGTGTTTATCTACCATGCGCATACGTTCTTTGCTTTGTTTTGTGCATGTGTAGAATACTTGGACTTTGTGTCGACTTCCACTTCACACAAGTTGACCATTCGAGCTCTTGAGAGCGAACCACCTTCTACCACGACGATTCTACATCGCACTTGCTTGTGCTTCGGCATTGTGAAGGGCGCACAAGGACATGCCTTCAAGGTGACATCTTTCTTGAGCATGGATATTGCGGATCATACTACTTGTGTTGCTTGCACCATGAGACTTATTGGTCATCTTGGACTATTTGATTGCGCACATGTTAGAGATCTTGCTTTGACTTGTCATTTTCCCCGTTCCATGCACCATGGTATATATGCCTTGTGTGTTGCACCCGACTTGTCGATTACTTGCTCCTATCATATGATTGGTTGCAACAATGTCATCACTTCACATATGCCATGCCCCATAGATTGCTACATGCTTGCCTTGATTGCCTCACACATGATGACCAATTGCTCTTTCTATTGTGTTGAGTGCCACACTATCTTCACTACACCCTATGCACGTTATGCTTGGATTGTCTTGCACTTGACCCATGTGTTTAGACACTTCATTCTATTTCGTGTTGTGAATGATTCTTATGCCTACCATAGACCTTTCATTGAGAGCTTTGTGAATGCTTGCTATGCCTTTGAGGTAGATGCTTTTTCTCTTGAAACACATATTTGCATCACTACCTCACAATTACATACTTGTCCCCATGATATCTTTGCTTATGCTCGATTGATATGCTTACATGCCATGTCACAATCCTTGTCACACCCTATTCTATGCTTGATGACGACACTTGTTTGGTGAATCACCTCTTGAATGCTTGGTTTTGCACTAACGCTAACCACATTCCTTTTTCCAAGTGTTTGTTGTCCTTACTCCTTTTGAAGGAATCACCAGACGGTGCGACATTGGAGAGTGGCCATTTTCGAGCTACTAGATGATGAGTACTTGGTGAATGTCCACTTCTACACGGCGAAGCCATCTCTTTCCCATGGTGATTTGGTTTTCGATCCGAGGTTGGATCTTTCCCAAGGGGGAGGAGATGATGCGGAGCATCCTACGGACATCACCATGTCAAGAGTCCGTTCGGCGAGTGACACGTGCGACATCTACTTCACATACACAAAGGTGAATCATCTCCTTTACACGTGCTAACTTGACCCCTTCGAGGATGGTATACTACTTGACACTTCTCCCGTGTGCATGCATAGGTATTGTCGGAGCTTCACAGATGTTGAGGAGGAGTGCAAGCGCCAAGGAACAACTACACCATCCACGAGGGAAGCCTACAAGCGACGACGGAAGAAGATGGAGCTGCTGAAGCTACAGCGGCCGGACATCCGGGCCAGAGGCCGGACATCCGGCGCCTCAGCAATGCCCGGACATCCGGCGAACAACCCCGGAAATCCGGCGACGACTATCCAGAGAAGACTGGAATGGCCTGTTCCAGGCCGGACATCCGGCCCGCGCCCCGGACATCCGGCCTCCCGCGAACGGCCGGACATCCAGGCCCCAGCCCAGACATCCGGCGCCTGCCTGCGCGCATGGACAGGTCCCGAGGCCCATGTATCCCCCCTCTCACTTACCCCTTCGTGAACTTGCCTATATATACTCCACCTCCACCTCCTTTCTAGGGTTAGCAAATATGATAGCTCATTTGTATGTGAGCTTTGCTCCTACCTACCTCTACTCTTGAGAGAGAGAGAGAGACCACCACTCCCATGGAGTTCAAGACCTCCATGTGAGAAGATCCTGCGGGATATCATCAAGACCCCTCACGGGGAGATCCATCTAGGATATCATCAGGACCTCCTCATGGAGATGAACTTTACCTTGTATCTTTCCTTTTGTTGTTCATGTACCTTGTGGATCTTGTGTGTTTGATCGTCTAGTGGATGTGTGATTGGACTTGTTCTTGAGTGTTTCCCCTTGTGATTTCTCCCCGTTCTTCCCCGTGTTCATCGTGTTCTTCGTGTTCTTCCGAGGGAATCCACTCCAATCGTGAAAGATCGGCCTACACCGGGTTAGCCCCGTATCACCTCCTCTCTCTCCCGGATAGCCCTAGCTCCCTTTGTTTCCTTCTCGCGCCGCTCTTCCTCTGCATCGAGCAGTGCCCGAGCGCACCCGCCACCATCGCCTCGCCATTGCCACGGCCGATGACCTCCCCGAGCCACGGGAAGATGTCCAGGGGCTCCAGTACCCTCGACTACGTCGTCTACATGCAACCATTGGAGCCAGGATGCCGCCAAGGCATCGCCATCGCCGTTTCTCTCCGCTGCATCCGCCGGTCGCCACCGCTCGATCCGCCGCCTTCGACGCGCCCCGGCCTCCCCAAGCTCACCCGCGGCTCCCCTGTGAGCTCCTGCTTCCCCCCTAGCCTCTCCCCTCTCATCCCCGTGCATCGTGGCTGCCGTCCCTCGTGTGCGCGTACTCCGGCTCCGCTATAGTCCTCGTCGCCGGTGTTACCGACCGCCTCAGTCCGCGCGCGTAGCATCGTTGGATGCGGTTCGGTGAGGGCTTTCGAACGTCACCGTCCGTGCGCGATTTGGACGCCGGACGGCAAATCCCGTTGGCCTACCGCGCGTCGCCGCCGTCTTCTGTGCTCACCGGCACGCGCCGGCGTTTAAATCGCCGGTGGGACCCACCCGTCAGCCAATTAGGTGCTAACTAACCCCCCTAACCCCTCTGACTACTGGGCCCCATGCCACTAACTAATTTGGTTTAGTTTAATTAAAAACTGTTAACTGGATCTGTGAGTATGACATGTGGGCCCCCACTGTCACTGTTCATGTTTGACCCCAGTCAACACTTTGACTGTTGACTTGCTGACTGTACATGCTGACTCAGCCACTGGACCCCACCTGTCATTCTAATAGGCTAGCTGGCTCTGAGTATAAAAAGTATTTCTACTGTTTTGGATAATTCGAATTAATAATAAATCTGTAATTTTAGAATATTGTTTAAACTTTGAAAAATCATAGAAAATAATCCGTAGCTCAGCTCGAAAAACTTTGTACATGAAAGTTGCTCAGAATTTCGAGACAAATCCGAATGCACGGTCCGTTCGTCCGTCACACATCCCTAACTATCCGAACATGGAACCGTTCCGCTCCGGTCATCTGTCTGACAAATGTCCGAAACCGGGAAAACATTTTTGGATGGATTCCCCCTTCCTCGGTGACGTGCAACCATACATTAGGACACACCCGACACTGCATCTTGTCATGTCATATGTTGTGTAGCACTTGTTTGCTTAGTATTTACTGTTTCTTCCCCCTCCTTCTCTCTCGATAGACGCCGAGACTGACGCCGTTGCAGCTGAGTACGACTACGCTCCGGACGAGCAGCCTTCCGACGACCCCTCCTTCTTGCCAGAGCAACCAGGCAAGCACCCCCACCTTGAGCATACCGATATCGCCTACTCTTTCTCTCTCATGCTTGCATTAGAAATTGTTGCTGCTACTGTTTAACCTATTCTGATGCATAGCCTGTTTATTGTAACCTGCATTTGAAACCTTATCTGCTTATCATAAACTGTCTAGTATAGGCTGGGTAGAGACCTATCAGTGACCCCACTTGTCCCGACTACCCCGCTGGATTATCAGAAGACCCGATCAACGGGATCGAAGACAGGCCCCGGCACCGCACATCACCCCCTTGGTTGTACGACACTGCATCGTTACCATCGAGTGCCGAGGGTGATACCTCGTGTAGCACCCCTGATGTTAACTCTGTAGGGTAGCTATTCGGTCGTGGTCAACGAGGGTGATTCCTCCTTCACCACTTCCGATAACGACGCTGTCGTGCACTACCTCAAGTGTGAACCCATCGAGGGTGATTCCTCCGAGTTCACCTTGACAGATACATCGAGTAGGACTCCAACGAGAGTGATACCTCGGATTCCCCTGATGTTATGGACACACGGATACTTGGACTGTACTACTAATACTTGGAAAGGCGGGTCGACCCTGAGGGGTACCCGCGAGTGATATGGAGACGGGTTGACCTGGATGGTGCCCGAGTGATGAATACGAGGTGTGGTCGGGCATTCTTGGCCCTTGCCGCAAGTCCTCGAGACGGGGCGACGGGGTCACATCGATCGTGAGTCTCTGCTCGTTACCGCACTACCAACACACTACGATTTGGATATTTGATCTGAGTGGGCCTGTGGCCCGATAGCACTAACCATCACGCGGGAAAAGTTATGGGCACTCCGCATCGTGGCATCAGCCGAAAGTTCTGTCAGACGTCCAGTTCAGCATTGTGGCACGGTCGGATCGTACCGACCATCCGAGGCGGTGCTAGTATCCACCCTGCACACAATGACCCGGAGTGCACAGGGCGATGGCCAAAGACTCCTGGGCGCTTAGGTTGTAGACCGGCGGGGACCTCTCTGCTGAGCTTTAGGTAGGGCTGCGGTGTGTCGTTTGGCCGAGGCCGGCATGACTCTGAAAGTGTGTCCGACTGGAGTTAAGCGAACATGGTGGGTAAGTTGGTGCACCCCTGCAGGGAAGAACTAATCTATGCATAGCCGGATCCTCGGTAACGGACACTCGGAGTTGTATCCCGATCGATACAACTAGAATTGGACACTATGGCTCTGGGATTGCTTCTCGTAGGGAGTCGAGAAGGGATCTCAGGACGAGGTTGATGACTGTATGGCTCTGGGATTGCTTTCTCGCAGGAAGTCGAGAAAGGATCTCTGGGTGAGGATGAGACTTAATGATACTACTACTTTATACGGTACTAATCTACACTCTTCTAATGGTGCAAGACCTCTAAAGATGCTAGTCTTCGATAGGACTAGGCCTTCTCTCTATTCTGGCATTTCTGCAGCCCAGTCCACATATGCAGCCTTTCCTTTGATAATGTTGCATATGTAGTGTAGATCCTTGCTTGCTGAGTACTTCGGATGAGTACTCACGGTTGCTGTGCTTTCTTTTTCCCCCATATCCCTTTTGGTGCAACCAGATGACGGAGCCCTGGTTACAGCGGCCCCGCCGACGATCGCTACTGCTACCCTGAGGTTGGATACTTCTACGAGTTGGCCGAAGACCAGGAGTAGGATCGGAGGGTCCCAGGCAGGAGGCCTGCGCCTTTCGATCGTAGTTCTTTTGCCCCGCCTTTCTAAGGGCTTATCTGTTTCTGTTTCATATCTGTACTCAGATATCTGATGCTTCTGCTGACGCTTGTATGCGAGCTTATGTATTCGAGCCCTCGAGGCCCCTGGCTTGTAATATAAAGCTTGTATGACTTTATTTGTGTTTTAGAGTTGTGTTGTGATATCTTCCTGTGAGTCCTTAGGCTTGATCGTGTGCATTTGCGTGTATGATTAGTGCACGATTGAGCCGGGGGCATCACAACCCATCAATTAGCTCTTGAAAAGAGGCAACCCGCTTGACTGGTGGGGCAGGGCCAATGGCATGAAACCAGTCCTCCACTAAGCCAGTGGCCCAAGCCTCTTCAGGCGCGCCACAGAAAGTGTCGAAGCCCAGGAATGGCCAAATCCCAGAGAGACGTGGTGCAGTGCATCGATGCGCAAAGTGACCCAATTGATTACATGTGTGACAACGTACACTGCTCCATGCACATAAGAATGATCCACGTCATTCACCATGGCCGAAGATGCGGCCCCATGATTAGGCCTCTCAGATAACTATGCATTAAGGCTGACATTACCCATATTATTCCTCTCATTAAGTTGCCTGGACAACCGCTGGAATACCGAAGCCACCGCCACTGTTGACCTCACCGGCGACCTATTCCAGCGATCACCGGAATGGTGAGAAACAACAGCACGTCCATTATGACCAACTAGGCTCCATTCGGCCTCTTCTTCTGCATAGAAGAGAGATTCTTCTCTTTGCTAGTTGGGGCCACCCATACCCCAAAGATTGAACACAACTTCAAAAAAATTCTCGATAATTTTACCAATGTTGTAAATCTCAAAACCCACTGCCTTTGAAGCCACCAAGAAATGAAAGGTTCTTCCGTGCAAGAAACGAACCCAAAAACCTTGAGGATAACCACCAAAACATGATTGGAGAGCAACACTAACCGTGTGATTATCAAGCTTGAATGTTGAGCGGCTAAAGGTGACCACTAGGGTGAATTCCCATTGGCGAAAGCCCAGGGAAAAAACCACATGGTGTCCAAACTTCCTCCTCGTGGCCTCTTGGAACTCTTTTCCCCTTGCGAAGTTCAGCTTCACTGGATCCATGGTCACCACAAGAGCTATGTGTGGTTGTCGGCCCCGAAGTGGCCACCGACATAGAGGGTGGCCAACGGGGCCGGAGTGGCCACCAGCACAAATCACCTTGGAGACGCCTTGGAGTTGCCTAGGAGTCCATGAAGACAAGATAGTACATTGATCCACTTGATCTTGTAGGCATTGACGTTGCAGCGTGCTAGTACCTTGAATGGTCCATTGGCGCAAGGTAGAAGCTCAGACTTGCGCTCGTTGGGGAAGCGGTCTTTGCGTAGGTGTAGCCACACAAGATTAGCTGGGCTGAACACCATGGGGTGCGTTGGTGTTGAGCTTGGTGGCAAGACGTTGTGCCATGTATCTTCATGCATCTTATTATGGTAACTTGCTCTTGCGCTTGCGTCCATGTTTGTTCTCTCTTGTAGTGATAGCGGAAGGATGTCCAATGGCGACAATGGGTTGAAGCGATAGATCACCTCGAAGGGAGACTTGCCGGTTGTAGAGTGTCGTGCTTGATTGTAGGCATACTCGGCGATGGGCAAACATTCTTCCCACTCCTTGATGTTTTTCTTGATCAACACATGGAGGAGTGTAGAGAGTGTCCGGTTTGGCCGTCGGTTTGTGGGTGATATGCCGAAGAGAAGAGTAGATTGATTCCGAGCTTGACGCATAGTGTCTTCCAAAAGTAGCATAGGAACTTGACGTCGTGGTCCGACACAATCGTCTTGGGCACTCCATGAAATTTCAAGATTTCCCTGCAATAGAAATTTGCAACATGTGAAGCATCGTCTACTTTGTTGCATGGAATAAAATATGCCATCTTAGAGAAATGGTCCACAATGACAAATGTTGAATCTTTGTCGTTTTGAGTTCTGGCAAACCAAGCACAAAATCCATACTTATATCTTCCCATGGGTGGTACGGAATAGGAATTGTCATATGTACCACGAGATTGAGCTTGTGACTTAGCTTTATGACATGTGGAGCATCGATTGGTGTAGCGTGCGACGTCACAAAACATCTTGGGCCAATAGTACTTGTTGGAGAGCGTCACAAAGGTCTTGTCGCGACCGAAGTGTCCCATAAGTCCTCCACTGTGAGCCTCTTGCAAAAGCAACATATGAATAGGAGACTCGGGTATACAAAGTTTGTTCATTTGAATAAGATGGTCGTCCTTGACATAGTATTGCTCCCAATAATTGTTAGTTTGGCATTTGGCATAAGGAATCGCAAATGAATTATCATGCGCATACAAGTCTTTAATGTGCTCAAGGCCAACAACATTCAATTCAAGTTGAGTAACTAACATGCACTTGAGCGAAAGAGCATCCACCACTACATTTTCTTTACCCTTAATGTACTTAATGACATGAGGAAAAGACTCATTGAATTCACTCCATTTGGCATGCCTTTTATTCAACTTGGTTTGACCTTTAAGGTACTTAAGCGTCTCGTGATTGGTATGTATGACAAACTCACGTGGTCGAAGGTAATGCTCCCAAACATGCAAGATTCTTACCAAAGCATATAACTCTGTCATAAATGGGATAATTAAGTTGTGCTCCAGAAATTTTCTCACTAAAGTATGCAGTGGGTCGCTTTTCTTGCATCAATAGACCACCTATGCAATTACCGCTAGCATCACAATGCACTTCAAATGTTTTGTAAAAAAATGGGTAAAGCAAGTAATGGGGCATGTGTAAGCAAGGTTTTAAGCTCATTGAATGCGGCATGTTGGGAAGGTCCCCAAACAAATGGTGCATTCTTCTTACTCAAAGCATTTAATGGTGATGCAATAGTGCTAAAATCCTTAACGAAGCGAAGATAGAAATCAGCTAGTCCAAGGAAACTACACACTTGTTGCAAATTTGATGGTTGAGGCCAAGTTTTAATTGCATCAATTTTAGACTCTTCAACCTCAACGCCCTTAGAGGAGACTACAAATCCCGAGAAAACGAGCTTGTCTGCGCCAAAAGTGCACTTTTCCATGTCCGCATAGAGTTGCTCTTTTCTCGAAACTTGCAATACTTCTCTAAGGTGTTGCACATGTTCCTTAAGAGATTTGCTAAAAACAAGGATGTCATCGAAGTAGACAACAATACAATAGCCAATGAGTTTTCGAAGAACATAATGATACGCGCATGAATGTGCTAGGCGCTTGACATAAGCCGAAAGGCATGACTAACCATTCATAGAGGCCAAATTTGGTTTTAAAAGCCGTTTTCCACTCCTCACCTTCTTGCATTCGAATTTTATAGTAGCCACTTTTAAGAACAATTTTGGAGAAATTGGTGGCTCCACTAAGTTCATCTAGGCGTGGAACGGGGTGACGGTATCGAACGGTGATAGCATTAATGGGGCGGCAATCGTAACACATACGCCAACTACCATCTTTCTTAGGCACAATAATAACTGGAACTGCACAGGGGGCTCTCGCGAACATACCCCTTTTCAAGGAGGTGTTGGACTTGACGTTGAATCTCTTTGCTCTCGTCCGGGTTGATGCGGTACGGAGCTTTGTTCGGTAATGGTGCGCCGGGGATGAGGTAGATGTGTTGCTCGATTCCATGAAGTGGAGGAAGTCCCGGAGGTAGCTCATCGGAGAAAACATCCGCAAATTTCTGCAATAAATGAGACAAAACCAAGGGTAGATGTTGTTAAGTATCAGTCCTCACAACCTCCTATTTGAAGACAAGTACAAAGTGAAGGACACCTGATGTTTTCTCACTCACATCCCTCAAGTCTCTTTTGGTGGCTAAAAGCACTAAGTTTTGCTTGTCACTCATCATGGAGTCACTCGTATTTGGCTTGTGGTGCTCACTCTCTTTGGTGTGGTTCACTCTCTCACTAGTCTTTCCACTATAACTCGAAGCTTGCTTGTCGGCGATCACTTGACTCAGCGAGATGGGTCGAAGCACGTATTCCTTTCCCTTTATCTTGAAGCTATAGTGATTGGTTTATTCGTTGTGGATGACGGCGCGGCTGAATTGCCAAGGTTGTCCTAAGAGGAGATGGCACACGGACATTGGTACCACATCACACTCCAAGGTGTCTTCATATGCCCCAATCTTGAATGACACTTGAACGGTGTGGTCCACTTGAATGATGCCGGATTCGCTTGGCCATTGCACTTTGTAAGGGTGTGGGTGCTTCTTCTTGACCAATTGTTACTTGGAGCAAAGTTCTTCACTTGCCAAATTGTGGCAACATCCGACGTCGATGATCACCTTGACAGAACGTCCTTGGATGCCCACTTTGGTGTGGAAGATATGGCAACCTTGGTCTTCGTCTTGTTGTTGTTGAAGTGTCAAAATCTTGGAGACAACGAGAGCGGGGCTCGGATCGTTGTCGCAAAAGATTTACGCATCGTAATCTTCATTCACTTGGCGATGCATGGACACATGTTCCAAGGCTTCCATTTCTTCATCGCTCATGGAATCATAGGTTTCGTAATCATTTGCAATCATGATGCGCCATGTGGGGCACTCAAATGTCTTGTGGCCACGGCCCTTGCAACTGAAACATTGGATGGAACTTGTCTTGGCAGGAGCATCCTTTGTAGGAGTTGATGATGAAGCCCTTGGCTTGTAGTTTCTTATAGGAGGACGACTCGAAGATGTCGTAGGTGTTTGGAGCTTGTCGTTCCACCGGTAGTTGGTGTAGCTCGAGTATCGTTCGTCGATGTTGTAGTCGCTTGAGTAGATGAGCCATATGTCTTGGGGGAGTACTTGGAGTACATGTAGTCATCTTGCACTTGTCGCTCCGCTTTGGTTGCTTGGTGCACTAGCTCGAGGAGGTTGGAGTAGGATTGGAAATCCGCATTTTTCTTGATTTGGTGGTTGAGGCCATTCAAGAAACGCGCCATAGTTTGCTCCTTGTCTTCCTTGACGTTGGTTCGTATCATTGCAATTTCCACTTCTTGGTAGTAGTCCTGAACCGACTTTGTGCCTTGTTTGAGGAGTTGCAACTTCTTGAAGAGGCCATGGTTGTAGTGAGTAGGCACAAAGCGAGCTCGCATGATTTCCTTCATTTGGTTCCAAGTTATGATCGGTGGTTCGCCTTTTTCCCTTCGTCGCTCGATCACTTGTTCCCACCAAATGAGAACATAATCTTGGAATTCAAGGGAGGCTATTGCGATCTTCTCTTCCTCTTCATAGTTGTGAAGACGGGATATTGTGTCCACTTTTAGGGCCCATGAGAGGTAGTCTTCGGGGTCGGTGCTTTCGGAAAACTTGGGCATGTTGAACTTGAGCTTGTCGTAGCATTGTTCCTCATGATAGTTCGAGTGAGGTTGATGTCACTCATTTCTTGGAGGAGGGTCTTCATTGTCTTGCACCTCATTATTTGCTTGCGGTCGTGTGACGCCCTCGATTCAATCGTACACTAATCATACACGCAAATGTGTACGATCAAGATAAAGGACTCACGGGAAGATATCACAACACAACTCTAGACACAAATAAAATAATACAAGCTTTATATTACAAGCCAGGGGCCTCGAGGGCTCGAATACAAAAGCTCGAAAACAAACAAGTCAGCGGAAGCAACAATATCTGAGTACAGACATAAGTTAAACAAGGTGCCATAAGATGGCTAGCACAAACATGGATACAGATCGAAGAGGCGCATGCCTCCTGCCTGGGATCCTCCTAAACTACTCCTGGTCGTCGACGGCCTGCACGTAGTAGTAGGCACCCTCGGGGTAGTGGTAGTCGTTGTTGGTGGCATCTGGCTCCTGGGCTCCACCAACTGGTTGCGACATCCGAGAAGAAGGGAAAAAGGGGGAAAGAGGGAGCAAAGCAACCATGAGTACTCATCCAAAGTACTCGCAAGCAAGGATCTACACTACATATGCATCGGTATCAATGAAATGGGTAGTATCTGTGGATTGAACTGCAGAATTTTAGAATAAGAGGGGGATAGCTAGTCCTATCGAAGACTACGCTTCTGGCAGCCTCCATCTTGAAGCATATAGAAGAGAGTAGCTGGTAAGTTAACCAAGTAACATCGTATAGCATAATCCTACCCGACGATCCTCTCCTTGTCACCTTGTGAGAGAGTGATCACCGGGTTGTCTCTGGAACTTATCTGGGTGTATTTTATTAAGTATCCGGTTCTAGTTGTCATGAGGTTGGAATACAACTCCAAGTCGTCCTGTTACCGTGGACATGGCTATTCGAATAGATAAACTTCCCTGCAGGGGTGCACCACATTGCCCAACACGCTTGATCCCTCTGGCTGGACACACTTTCCTGGGTCATGCCCGGCCTCGGAAGATCAACATGTCGCAGCCCTACCTAGGCTCAACAGAGAGGTCAGCATGCCGGTCTAAATTCTAAGCGCGCATGGGTCTTGGGCCCATCGCCCGTTGCACTCCTGCATGTTGCGAGGGCGGCTGGAGAGTAGACCTGGTAGCCTCCATTACAAAGGAGGGTGCTTTACGCGGTCCAACCTGGCATGTGCCGCTCAGTCGCTGACGTCTGGAAAGCTTCGATTGATACTACGACGCCGAGTGCCCATAACTGTCCCCGCGCAGTTGGTTAGTGCGTATAGGACAAAAGACCAACTCAGATCAAATATCCAAATCTCGTTAAGCGTGTTATTTTGAAACAACCGCGGATGCCGACCAGGGACCAGGCCCACCTCTCTCATGGGTGGTCACAACCTACCCTGTCGCTCCGCCACAAAGAATCACTCGGGGCTGTCGGGAACCCAGGCCCATCACAACCTGGATGGAACCACCTGCCCCTTCAGCCCCCACTTTCGTGAATCACTCGCGGGTACTCTATGAGCCGAACCGACTTTAGTCACCACATGTATCAAGTATAGCATGTATGTATGTATGTATGTATGTATGTATGTATGTATGTATGTATGTATGTATGTATGTATGTATGTATGTATGTATGTATGTATGTATATACCCGTGATCACCTCCCGAGTGATCACGGCCCGATAGTATAGCATGGCAGACGGACAAGAATGTAGGGCCACTGATGATAAACTAGCATCCTATACTAAGCATTTAGGATAGCAGGTAAGGTATCAACAATAGTAGCAACAAGGACAGGCTATGCAGCAGTATAGGATCAAACCGATGAAACAGAAACACTACTCTAATGCAAGCAGTAGAGGGAAAGAGTAGGAGATATCGGGATGATCAAGGGGGGGTTTGCTTGCCTGGAAGCTCTGCTGAAAAGGAGGGGTCGTCAACATCGTAGTCGATCGGGGTAGCGGCGGCATCGGTTTCGAAGTCTACAGGAGAGAAGAGGGGGAAGAAACAATGAATATAATGCAAACAGATGCATGACGATGCATGACATGGCAATAAGCGATGCTAGGCATGCCCTAACGCGGTACTACGTGCTACTGGCAAAGGGGAAAACATCCGTGAAAGTATTCCCGGTGTTCGGCATTTTTGGACAGACGAACCGGAGGGGGATGGTTGCATGTTCGCTATGCTAGGGACGTGTGGCAGACGAACGGAATACATATTTAGATTTGTCTCGTTTTTTGAGCAAGTTTCATGTACAAAGTATTTTCATCCGAGATACGGTTTATTTTATATTATTTTTCAAAGTTTTAAATCATTTTTGAAATTAAAAAAATTAATTTAAAACAAAAATATGTTTACTGCATTAGCATGACGTCAGTATGATGTCAGCGGTTAACATTGACTGATGACTGGTCAAACTGACGTGCGGGTCCCACTGTCATTGTCACAGTTTAACTAAACAAAGTTAATTAGTTTAATTAAGTGATTAGGTTAACTAAATAGATCTAATTAATTAATTAATTGCTTATTTTTTTCTCTATTTATTTTTTTGTTTTTCATTTTCGTTTTAACCAAAAAGGGGCATGGGGCCCCTTTGGCAGTGGCCCATATGGGGCTAATGGGCGCGCGGGCATGCGGGCACACGGGCGCGGCCACGAGCGCCCGATGGGGCGAGCTCGGGCGCTGGCCTCGGGCGAGACCAGCGGCGCGGCCGCCGGCGCCCATGATGCCGGCCAGGGGAGGCGGCGGAGGGGCGGGACTGGAGCGGGGCGAGGGGAGCGGGGGCATGCGCGCATCGGGACGGCGAATGCGAGGTCGGCGGCGAGCGGGCGCGGTGGAGGCGGTCAGCGCAGCGGCGGTGGGCATGGCAGCAAGGGGCGGCTGACGCGGGATGGCGGCGAGCGAGGCCACGGCGGGCACGCAGCGAGCTGCGCGTGGCACCGGAGCGGGCAGGGAAGGCCAAGGGGCCGCGGGCGAGGGGCGAGCGCAGAAGGAGCAGGGGATGGCTACGGCGCAGGAGCGAGAGGAGGGGGCGCAGCTGGGCGTCGGCGAGCGCGGGAGCTGCGGGAGGCGAAGCGAGCGCCGCGAGCGGGCAGGAGAGCGCGCTCAGGTGGAGCGGGGACAGTGTGGGGCGTGCGGGTGCGGACTTCGGGCGTGCGCCGGAGCGCGACAAGGCCGGGGCAGAGAGGGAGGTAGAGAGGAGGGGGCCGAGGGTTTCCTCACCCACGTTGATGGGGAGTGGGGCGGCAAAGCTCGGTGGAGCCTTTGGGAAGGAGGACGGGGACGACGGGGCGGTTGACGGGGGGCGGCTTCGGCGAGGGGGTCCTCCGGGTGGCGGCGGTGGGCGTCGATGCCCCGATCCCGATCTGGATCGAGGAAGGGGGAGGAGAGACCGAGGGAGTGGAGGTGATTATCGCTAGGGTTTCGATACCAGGGGTTAAGGGGGAGTGGGGATGAGCCGGCCTGGTGGCTCGGATGCCCGGTTGGGCCGAACGGCCCAGGGGGAGGGGGGTTTGGTTTTTTTCATTTTGTTTTATTTTTTCTTTTTCTTTTCTGTTTCTTTTAGTTCTCTTTTATTTTTGTTCTATAAATTATAAAAGTAGTCCCTAATTTAGTCTAAATAAATATACAACTGCCACATAAGTTTGGGCAACTAAATAAAATAGTTTAATATTTTATTTATTGTAAAAGGCATTTAACTAATTGTTTTGCTACTGTTTAAATCATTTTAGTACATTTCAATGTTTTATAAAAATGTGGATTCTCCACCACTATTACTTACGATTTATTTGACTCATTTAGAACATTTTAGTTTTATTGTTTGAAAACTTTTGTTGTTTGTCTTTAATTCAAATTCAAATTTGAATCGATTTTGAACTAACGCGAGATTAACAACAGTAACCGAGGTGATGTGGCATCATTAGCAGAGGTTCACTGTAGCTTAACTATCCGGGTGTTACAATTCTCCTCCACTACAAGAAATCTCGTCCCGAGATTTAAGAGGCGGAGTACAGGGGGAAGGTTCTGGTTTCGAAATTCTAGCGAGTGTTCTCGGTCTTGGTTGCTCTTCTCGAAGAGGTCGATCCATTACGTTGATGTCTTCATTCCTCTGCTCCAGGTCGTCATGGTTAAGCCGTTATCCTTTCTTCGGGGATTCCATCGTACTTACGAATAGGTAAGGGGCAGCTTGACAACGATAGCATGTTATAAGCGGTAATCATCTGGGGGTTATCCCATGAATGAACACATGAATATCTCTCGAGTTGAACAAATAAAACACATCGAGAGCAAAGTAAGAAGGTACAATAAGAAGTTTCAAACGGATAGACAATCGTTCAATGTCTGAAACAAAGTGTAAAAGGGGTCCAGAGCAATGAGAATAAGTATTGCATCTGATACCAGAACAGATCACAAGGAAGGTGGCTTGTGAATTACATACGAAGCCAAGCACGAGGGATAACTTTGAAAACAAGGATGCACAGGAGAGTCAGGTTTCGATCCTGTGGAACTTTGGGTTATGGGCCCACCATGTGGGTTAAAGGTAGAAAGGGCGCTGACATCTTGCACGATCATGTAAGTAAGGCATGTCAGAGGATAGCATGTCAGTTATGTTGCTGTCAACCTCGGTACTAATGGCGAGGGACGAAGAGAACCATTTTCCTGCTCGTCGAACGAGGCGGACCAATAGGCAAAGTCCTCGTCCATCGATGGTTACCGGAATGTCATCAACAATAGAAACAGGGTCTTACTGACAGAGTGGTACAACGAGGTGCTTACCTAAGCAGGGAATTATCACTGCTCAGTTAAGTAGATTACAAGAAAGGTTAAACAAAACAATGGAAAGGAAAATGTGTTTAAACACATATTTTAGGGGTATATCCTTCCCAAGGACAAGCAGAGCATGATATTCATGACAGGATATAATGTAGAAAACCTTTTAGGTAAGGGGAGAGAAATTTCAGGACATTACCCATACAACGGTGTTTGGATAATTGAGCAAGAAACATTTAGCATTGGGCTTCAAATGTTCTTGTTGAAAATCGGAATACCATAGACATGCTTCGAGATAGCATTGACATGGTCTTCAAGCAAGGTCAGACCTTGGATACACGAAGGATTCATCAGGAACAACTTATAGAATAAGTCTTACCATTTCCTCATGGAAGAATGGATAACCTTGCTAAAAGGAAACTATAACAATAGGGCCTCTGGCCAGGTGTGCTAGGCATGACACCACCTTACCGGGTCATATAAAGACAATTGTTATAACTCTTGGAAATATGTTCCAACCATCATATCTGACGAGATTTGGATTTGATTGGTGTCAGGATACCTCAGACTCGGGATGCCTGAGAAGAAAAAGGTGCGACACAAATTGACGAGATGACATTGTAAGATTCTCGGGAAATGACCTATGGGAGCGAGTTCCAAAACAAGAGTTCATCATTAAATCAAGGAGAGGGTGAGGAGGTGGCTGATGGACTTAGCGACAATTCATTGAGATTTCGAAAAAGATGGATTTCCACAATTATGTGAACAAGGAGATAACATTTGTCAGATCAAATGATATAATCATGTATGCTCGAGGAAAACATACACAATTAAACATTGGTTGAAAGGTGCACCCGAGATATGGGCTTAGGTAGCATGACCAATGTTAGAATGGTGATTCAATAACCAATAGTCTAAGAATGAACTGTCGACCATTAACTTCGAAGCAATAGGGTTGCTAGAAGTACAGAATCCAAGCAGCACCATTCACTTGTTGGTATCCCGGTTAGAATCAACACGGGGACCAAGAAAGAATGGTGATGGTGAGAAGTATCACTATACCAAGAATTCGTAAGAGGTGGAGCAATCCTCACAACATCCTAGACATAAAAGACAGTAATACTTCAAGGTAGAACATAATACAAGATGGATAGCAAGTTGCATCCATAACATGAACAAGTTTGTGTTGGAGGGAGGGCAATAAAGTTGCCGATGATAACACAACTCATCGAGGGGCAAGGATGGTATTTCTCATCAAGAATTCGATTGATATGCATGGAAGGGGTCAAAATGTTGAAGATGACCATGACAAATTTTTTCGAGAGGCTCCACGAAGAAGTAATCAAACAGTGATTGCATCAAGCAAAAGGACTGATGCAGAGAAAGATGATTGGAACCACGGATACGACACCAACTCAGAATCAAGCTTGCTGTTCAAGGTGAAATGATAAGACGAGGAAGATCGACGTAAGCTTAGCTCATCGTCGAAAGTTGTGCTCCGGGAATAAGGACCAGGTAGCATAGTTAAAATTAGCATGAAATTGATCTAGCCGACCAGGCTAGGAATGACGTGATCGAGTATAAACTCGTAAGTAAAGAAGATTACTAAGAGTTGTTTAATCGCGATGTGGACTCGATTCAGTTAACAGTGTCCTTGAGTGTCAAGCAACTCAGAACCTAAGAAAAATTGGAGTCAGTGAGAATGTAGTACTTGATGAAGAACTCATAAGAAGTTATGCAGTCCCGTGATATTCTTGAGATACCAGGGGTAAAACTCGAAGGTAGATCAGAATTAGAGGTTAGACTAGTGTATTGATCTATGGAAGACAAACACTTAATCTTGTCTGAGAATGAAACCAAAATAGAACATGGTCGGAATCACGATTGCAAAGGACGAAATCACAGATACATGATAAGATTTATACCAAGGGAATAATTAATTTAAGAGAAGCTTCCATGATATGATCTACATCATGTCCATGGGCATGAACACAAAGTTCAAGGTCGACTCCCACTTCTCCAATGCATGACCATTCATTCACTGCTCTATTAAAAATGATTTGAGTGTGAGAACCGACCTGGTGAATTACCAGAGTATGACCCGTGAAAACTTTCGGGTTCACACGGATTAAGGAAGGCATAGGTTCAACCCATCAGGGTATCTTAGAAACATATACCACAAGCTTCAAGAGTAAATATCACCAGCATCGAAAGCAGAGCATGGTTGGCCAAATCAGAGAATAGGATTTACCAATGGCATTATGTATCAGGGAAAGAACTTCCAAAGTGATTGAATATGAAGGACGCTGTCGGATAAAATCCAACAAAGGATCCGGTGGTCCTCAAGGGATCTGATGTGAGCATCAGTACTCAACCAGAGGAAGAAAGAATGTAAGGAGATCAGATTATAGAAACAACTCACTAATTCAAAGCTCAAATGCAAAAGAATTATGATTTCCAAATCAAGGGATCAGAAGCAAACGCTCTAACTAAGGATGGATAAACTGAGTAGGCTTAGGGGTACAATCGATGGTAATTTGATTGGTCGAGATCCAACCCATGTTTAAAATGATGTCTGAGCCAGAAGGATGAATTCTAGGATCTGATTGAGGATTGCGAGCATTCACAACATATTGAATCAACGGACTCGAAATGATAATGACAAAGGATACTATGAATATTGCTAGTCATACGGAACGCAACCATAATGCAAGCAGACAAGTATTTGCAGAGCAATAGCGGGCAGAGGATTACCAGAAGATCAGATAGTATTTCAATGTATCTAGTGAATCATACGAACAGCGGGGGGAGAACGAATACTCGGTAAGTGCGAGGAATTATCCGTAGGGGGTATTCAGGTGGCAAGGAACTACAAGGCAGTAGGCACAAAGTATTCTCGGAACAATAGAGAGGATTTCGGGGTATCTTGTAATAACAAGATCAATGGGGGATGATTGTATGAATGGCAAGTGTATGTGGTTATCCATAGGGGGTCTATCGATGAAAGGGAATTGCAAAAGCGATGGCACAAAGTCTCGAGAGAACATCATAGAGTATCTTCGGAATCTTCTGGTGCAGCAGGCGGTCATCTGTAATAAGGGGCTCTCCGGAAGGAAGTAATTACGAGAACCTAGAGTTAGAGTTAGCAAAATCATTTAACCCGAATAGAAGAGATCAGAGTCACAGAGTAAAGATCGAGGAATAAAAGATCCTAATACCACCCAATGGCGATGTGGGTCCGTAAGCCACACAGCGATGTTAGTAAAAGTTTTGCAATGACTAGACTCAACTTCGGCCAAGAAGTTGGAAAGGGGGATTCCTACAGGCAGTCGGCTCTGATACCAACTTGTGACGCCCTCGATTCAATCGTACACTAATCATACACGCAAATGTGTAAGGACTCACGGGAAGATATCACAACACAACTAGACACAAATAAAATAATACAAGCTTTATATTACAAGCCAGGGGCCTCGAGGGCTCGAATACAAAAGCTCAAAAACAAACGAGTCAGCGGAAGCAACAATATCTGAGTACAAACATAAGTTAAACAAGGTGCCATAAGATGGCTAGCACAAACATGGATACAGATCGAAGAGGCGCAGGCCTCCTGCCTGGGATCCTCCTAAACTACTCCTGGTCGTCGACGGCCTGCACGCAGTAGTAGGCACCCTCGGGGGAGTGGTAGTCGTCGTCGATGGCATCTGGCTCCTGGGCTCCACCATCTGGTTGTGACATCCGAGAAGAAGGGAAAAGGGGGGGAAAGAGGGAGCAAGCAACCATGAGTACTCATCCAAAGTACTCGCAAGCAAGGATCTACACTACATATGCATCGGTATCAATGAAATGGGAAGTATGTGTGGACTGAACTGCAGAATGCTAGAATAAGAGGGGATAGCTAGTCCTATCGAAGACCACGCTTCTGGTAGCCTCCATCTTGAAGCATATAGAAGAGAGTAGCTGGTAAGTTAATCGAGTAACATCGTATAGCATAAACCTACCCGACGATCCTCTCTCGTCACCCTGTGAGAGAGCAATCACCGGGTTGTCTCTGGAACTTATCTGGGTGTGTTTTATTAAGTATTTAGTTCTAGTTGTCATGAGGTCGGAATACAACTCCAAGTCGTCTCGCTACCATGGACACGACTATTCAAATAGATAAACTTCACTGCAGGGGTGCACCACATTGCCCAACATGCTCGATCCCTCTGGCCGGACACACTTTCCTGGGTCATGCCCGGCCTCGGAAGATCAACTTGTCGCAGCCCTACCTAGGCTCAACAGAGAGGTCAGCACGCCGGTCTAAATCCTAAGCGCGCAGGGGTCTTGGGCCCATCGCCCGTTGCACTCCTGCACGTTGCGAGGGCGGCCGGTGAGCAGACCTGGTAGCCTCCATTACAAAGGAGGGTGCTTTACGCGGTCCAACCCGGCGCGCCCCGCTTAGTCGCGGGTGTCTAGAAAGCTTCAGCTGATACTACGACGTCGAGTGCCCATAACTGGCCCCGCGTAGTTGGTTAGTGCGTATAGGCCAAAAGACCAACTCAGATCAAATATCCAAATCTCGTTAAGCATGTTATTTTGAAACAACCGCGGACACCGACCAGGGACCAGGCCCACCTCCCTCATGGGTGGTCACAACCTGCCTTGTCGCTCCGCCACAAAGAATCACTCGGGAGCTGTCCGGAACCCAGGCCCATCACAACCTGAATGGAACCTCCTGCCCCTTTAGCCCCCATTTTCATGAATCACTCGCGGGTAATCTACAAGCCGACCCAACTTTAGTCACCACATGTATCAAGTATAGCATGTATGTATGTATGTATGTATGTATGTATGTATGTATGTATGTATGTATGTATGTATGTATGTATGTATGTATGTATGTATGCATATACCCGTGATCACCTCCCGAGTGATCATGGCCCGATAGTATAGCATGGTAGACGGACAAGAATGTAGGGCCACCGATGATAAACTAGCATCCTATACTAAGCATTTAGGATAGCATGTAAGGTATCAACAATAGTAGCAACAAGGACAGGCTATGCGGCAGTATAGGATCAAACCGATGAAATAGTAACACTACTCTAATGCAAGCAGTAGAGGGAAAGAGTAGACGATATCAGGATGATCAGGGGGGGGGGTTTGCTTGCCTGGAAGCTCTGCTGAGAAGGACGGGTCATCAACACCGTAGTCGATCGGGGCAGCAGCGGTGTCAGTCTCGAAGTCTACCGGAGAGAAGAGGGAGAAGAAACAATGAATACAATCCAAACAGATGCATGACGATGCATGACATGACAATAAGCGATGCTAGGCATGCCCTAACACGGTACTAGGTGCTACTGGCGAAGGGGGAAACATCCGCCCGGTGTTCAGCATTTTCGGCCAGACGAACTAGAGGGGGATGGTTGCATGTTTGCTATGCTAGGGATGTGTGGCAGACCAACGGACTACGTATTCAGATTCATCTCATTTTTCTGAGCAACTTTCATGTACAAAGTATTTTCATCCGAGATATGGTTTATTTTATATTATTTTTCAAAGTTTTAAATCATTTTTGAAATTAACATAATTAATTTAAATCAAAAATATGTTTACTGTATCAGCATGATGTCAGTATGACGTGGTCAACATTGACCGTTGACTGGTCAAACTGACGTGTGGGTCCCACTCTCATTGTCACAGTTTAAATAAACAGAGTTAATTAGTTTAATTAAGTGATTAGGTTAACTAAATAGATTTAATTAATTAATTAATTGCTTATTTTTTCTCTATTTATTTTTTTGTTTTTCATTTTGATTTTAACCAAAAAGGGGCGTGGGGCCCCCTTGGCAGTGGCCCATATGGGGCTAACGGGCGCGTGGGCATGCGGGCACACGGGCGCGGCCACAAGCGCCCGATGGGGCGAGCCCGGGCGCTGGCCTCGGGCGAGACCAGCCGCACGGCCGCCGGCGCCCACGACACCGGCCAGGGGAGGCGGCGGAGGGGCGGGACTGGAGCGGGGCGAGAGGAGTGGGGGCATGCGCGCGTGAGGACGGCGACTGCGAGGCCAGAGGCGAGCGGGCACGGTGGAGGCGGTCAGCGCGGTGGCGACGGGCATGGCAGCAATGGGCGGGCAGCGAGGGGTGGCGGCGAGCGAGGCCACGGCGGGTGCGCAGCGAGCTGCGGGCGGCACCGGAGCGGGTAGGGAAGGCCAAGGGGCCGCGGGCGTGGGGCAGCGCACGAGCAGGGGCTGCGGTCGGCGGCGAACGCAGCAGGAGCAGGGGACGGCTACGGTGCGGGAGTGAGAGGAGGGGGCGCAGCTGGGCGTCGGCGAGCACGGGAGCTGTGGGAGGCGAAGCGAGCGCCGCGAGCAGGCTGGAGAGCGCGCTCGGGTGGAGCGGGGATAGTGCGGGGCGCGCGGGTGCGGCCTTCGGGGGCGCGCCGGAGTGCGACAAGGCCGGGGCAGAGAGGGAGATCGAGAGGAGGGGGTCGGGGGTTCCTCACCCACGTTGATGGGGAGTGGGCGGCGAGGCTCGGTGGAGCCTTTGACGAGGAGGACGGGGACGACGAGCCAGCGACAGGGGGGGCGGCTCCGGCGAGGGGGTCCTCCGGGTGGCGGCGGTCGGCGTCGATGCCCCGATCCCGACCTGGATCGGGGAACGGGGAGGAGAGACCGAGGGAGTGGGGGAGTGGGGGTGGTTATCTCTAGGGTTTCGGTACCAGGGGGTTAAGGGGGAGTGGGGATGGGTCGGCCTGGTAGCGTGGATGCCCGGTTGGGCTGAACGGCCAGGGGGAGGGGGTTTGGTTTTTTCTTTTTTTTTTTACTTTTTCTTTTCTGTTTTCTTTTAGTTTCTCTTTTATTTTAGTTCTATACATTATAAAAGTAGTCCCTAATTTAGTCTAAATAAATATACAACTGCCACATAAGTTTGGGCAACTAATTAAAATAGTTTAAATGTCTTATTTATTGTAAAAGGCATTTAACTAATTGTTTTGCTACTGTTTAAATCATTTTAGTACATTTCAATATTTTATAAAAATGTGGATTCTCCACCACTATTACTTAATATTTATTTGACTCATTTAGAACATTTTAGTTTTATTGTTTGAAAACTTTTGTTGTTTGTCTTTAATTCAAATTTGAATTTGAATCGGTTTTGAACTAACGCGAGATTAACAACAATAACCAAGGTGACATGGCATCATTAGCAGAGGTTCATTGTAGCTTAATTATCCGGGTGTTACAGGTCATGGGCGAGGGATTTGTGCCTGGTTCTTCCTTTGTTGGCGCTCCTCCACGTGTGCGGCTTTATCTTGTCGCTCTTGACGTAGTGCATCTTCTTGTTCACGCACTTTGCGGCGCGAGTGGCTTCTTGGTGGGCACGTTGTGCTTCAAGCGTTTATTCCTCATGGCATTGTTCTTCTTGTCGTAGAGTGTCGGCGTCCTTCTCTTGTTGGCATTGTCGTTCTTGCTCTTGGTCAATGGCATCTTGGTCTTGACGACGACGCCGCTCGCACTCACGAAGGCGGTCTTGCAAACCGTTGTCATGGAATGGATTTTGTGAAGCTTGATGATCATGCCGGTCGTTGCGAAGATGAGAGCGAGGTCGTGGAAGACTTGCGTCTGAAGATGTGTCTAAACTCTGAAGAATGATGACTAGAGTGTCACCTTCTTGATGACGAAGATGTGGAAGAGGCACGGTTGACTATCATGGCACGTATTTCTTCCATTTGGGTGGATAGCTTGGCGTCAAGATAGTCCCGGTTCTATGCTTTGGATTGGCATAAGACGGTGGCGAGTTGTTCGATGCGGTCTCCCAAAGCTTCACTTTCTTGATGTAGAGCTCACTGAACGCCGAAGAGATGACCCTTGGTGACGTAGTCGTTCATTTTATTGTGCTCCTCGAAGAGCGGGTTTGATGTGCTTGGCCTATCCATCACAATTCAGGTAGAGGTGAGTAGGAAATGAGAGGACGGTACCAAAGTTACCTTTTTCCCAAATTGGTGATGTATCGAGTATCACTCAATGTAATGCTATAATACGAGAATTGGTATCAGGTTTGTTTCTCACACCTACAAAAGTAAAGGCTTATTGAAGAGCTTGGTGAGAATAAGTGGCACAAAATTGCTTCAACTGTTAGCAAGATATCAATAATGTTGAGAAAGATTCACAAATTCACAAGTGAAGCAAATAGATCAATAGCAAAGAGTGGTACACGAAAACACACACACGGATAGACAAGTGGGATTGTGCAACCAAGGAATGAGCACAAAACGTGTTAACCACAGAAAAAGCTTGTGTTGCACAACGTTAGAGAGACGTAGCACGATTGCTCAACGGGCGAGTTACGAACTTGTGCACAACCTATGAGAGACAAAACATGTCGACTTTCTATTCCAAGTATGCTATGTATGTATGATTCTTGATGAACTCGCACACGATGATCCAATATGATCAATGATGTCAATATGAGATGCAATGTGGCGTGATGCTATTGCTATTGCTTACAAGCTCTTTGTTTTCTTTTTCCTTTTTGCTTAGAAGCTTTTCTCTCTTCTTTTTTGTGATACTTTCTTTGGCCACTATGTGAAATGCTTGGACCAAGGTAGCAATTATGTATATGCAGGAACAACTGATGACACAAGAGATGATACGATGATATATGCACACAATGGAAATTATGCGGAATATGTATCACTAAAATGCACAAGTAGCGTTGCCCGACAATACTCAAACGGTTAGTCTCGGTAGGCAAGTGACGCAAAAGGGGCGAGGTTAACAATGCAATGGCAAGGGAGTAGACTAAGATGTTGTCGAAGTTACCGTCCTTGCTTACGATCGGGGTGTCAATGGTGAAGTGGTAGTTGTCGATGTCAAGTATGTGGTGAAGTTGAGCGGCCAATGTTGAACCATTCCTAGTTAGACAAAACACCTTAGAAAACAGGAAACTGCGAACTCAAATTCTCAAATGGCAATTAGGGTGAAACAGGTGGTGTCTATGGAAGGTTGGTGGTATTGCAGAAGTTTGGTGGTGTTGTGGAAGTTTGGCGGTGGTATTGTGAAAGTAATGTAGGCAAAGGGGTCAAAATGGTGAAAAATTGGGCGAAGTGGAGGTTGTGGTTGTGTCGGGCCGGATGTCTGGGCGGTGGGCCGGATGTCCGGGACTCAGGCCAGATGTCGAGCTGCTGGATTCCGTGGAAGATTGGATCTCATGGGTTTGAAAATGGATAAGAAAATTTTGGCAAAAATTGGGTGGATTTCGTGGATGGAAATTGAGGGGAAGGTGTGGGGAGGCTAGATCCACATGCAAAACTTCAAATCCATGGATCAAAATCAACAAAACATCATCAAAACCAACAAATCAAAAAAAATAGGTATGGCTATTTTTGTGGGGATTTTTGAAATTGGATAAAACAAACAAAATTAGGCTAGAAAGTGGGTGATGGGGCTCCAAGATGTGAATCAACCTATGCTCTGATCCAAGATGTTGTAGGGTGAAACCCTAGGTGGTGATCTTGTTCACACTTGGAGGGGAAAAGGGGAAGAACAACAAGAACTCAAGAGGGGAAACACTCAAACAAACCCAAATCACACATCCACTAGAATAGCACACATGAGATCCACAAGTATAACATGAACAATCAAGGGAAAATAGCACAAAGGTAAAGGTTCTTCTGAAATCCGAAGAAGATGAGGTCTTGATGATCTAGAGAGATCCTTCTCCCTTAGGAGGTCTTGATGATCCAATGATGGGGACCCTTCTTCCTTAGGAGGTCTCGATCCTCAAGATGGAGGTACAAGGAGCAAAGCTCTCTCAAAATGATCTCTTATACTTTTCTAACCCTAGCTAGAGGTAGGAGATGGTCTATTTATAGTCTTGGACGAAATAAGAGAGAGGGAGGGGTTACATGGGCCTTGGCCCGGTTATGCGCGCGCAGGCACTGGATGTCCGACCGTTCAGGAGCGCCGGATGTCTGGGCCTTGGCCGGATGTCCGGCCTGGAGGAGGCCAGGATTTGACACGGTACGGGTGCCCTCGGGCTGGATTTCCGCGGAGGGGCTAGATGTCCGGCCAGCGTCGGGTGTCCGGGGCATGGACGGATGTTTGGCCGCTATAGCCTCGTCCTTCCTTGTTTTGAGGCTATCGTCTCCATCTTGGGGGCGCCGGATATCCAGGCAGGGGCCAGATGTATGTCCGTTGTAGCATTTTGGCGACTCCTCTCATCGTGTTCCTTCGTTCGTATCCGTCATGACTTGGTCTTCTTCCCGAGTGTCTTCGAGGCTGCTTTCTTGATACCTAAGCACACATAGCATTCCCGGTTGAGGTAGTAGCCATGTCTCACGTGGTTCCAATGGAAGTTCATTAAGGAGAATGTCACCTCGGTCTCAATAGCACTCGTGTGTGCTCTTGTCATCGGTTCACTTGGTGCTTGGAATGATGACGGTAGGTCCATGGGGATGACCGTGGGATGCTCAGCATCATGTTCTATTCATAAACCCGGATAGTTGTTACTACCTCTTGTTTTTCTCCCCTAACCCTAGGTGGTTAAGGCAAACTCTTCCCTCGAGACATCACGGGCGAGCCCGTTGATTCGCGTCCCCTCCGCCTGCGGGGAGGGGAATCCCAATTCCTTCGCTCCCGTTAGTAGTTTAGTTTAGGGTTTTTTAGTCCTTGCAGGTGCGGCGCTCGGGTAGATAGCGGGACTTCTTTGAGTTTGTCTTCCGGGCTCCGATCCTCCTCGAATTCGTTTGTATGGACATAGTTGATGGAGCTCTAGCTTAGATTCCTACAGTCTCCTCGATGCAGTGAGGTTATGACTTCTCGTCATGTGGCGAGATTTGATGTCAGAACTTCAAATCTTTTCAAGGGTTCAATGGCGACGACTGCCACTCCAGGGCGTTGGTTCTTAATGGCATATGCATGAAGACTATCATCAAGAAGGTCAAGTCGGCTCCCATAGGGGATCATTGACAGCGGCGTGTCGGTGGCTCGTTCTGGTGGCAGTAGTGGTTATTCGGTGGTCTCGAAATCTCAATGTAATTTTTATTAGAGAAAAGTCCACGTTACAACCCTCAATTTGCCATTTAGTTTAGATTTCAACCCTCAACTCCAAAACTGGTAATCCGACACCCTTAACTTTCCACTTGGTTCAGAAATCGACCCCCGCTTGGTTTTGACTGGTTTTGAATGTGTTAACCGATTTTTACCGCGTTGACTGCTGACTGGGCAACGCCGCATCGGCTTTTGATTATCCAGTCAACTTTTATGAAACGTTATTCCTATGTTTAATGCTTGGATTGGATGTGATGGGTCACAAGAGTAGGGCCACGGATTGTGCTGGCTCGGACTTGCGGTGCTCCTCCACGCAGGTCCTGCTCCCTCATCTCGTCAGCCACCGGGATGTGTAGTTCCACCATGGACGGCGGGGAGGCCGAGTCACTCTTCCTCTCTTTCGGCTCTAGGTGTAGTAGCAACGAGCTGCGGTTGTTGGTTTTAGAGCATCTCTAGCCGACCCCTTATATCACGCCGAACGGCAAAATAACCGCCAGTTTACAGTTTTACGAGAAAAAAGTGGCCCGAACAGATACCGTATCGGACCGCGGCCTTTAAAAAATTATGCGGGGCACGGCAAATTCTCCCCCTCAACCTTTAGAAACACGGGGCGGGAGGTCGACCCGAGGGTGACCCCTATCGCTAGTGAGATTTGGCGGGAGGGACGTTTCCGCGCGGCAGTTCCCGCTCTCCCTTCCCTCCGCCGCCATTGATCTTCCTCCGCCCGCTTCGGACCACCTTCCCCGGTTCTGTAGCACCGCCATGGACGCCTCCCAACCGTCGCACGTCACCGTAGAAGTCATGGACACGCCAACCCCTCAAGCAGATCTCGTCGCTGGCCATGTCGCGCCCGTCGTCGTTCAAGCCTCCACCGCTCATCCCCGCAAGCGCCAGGGCAACTTCGTTGTCCAGAGCGGCACTCCCGCAGCCTCCACCGGGAAGGCACGAACGCCCATCACCGTCACTGCTGCAAATCCGATCCAGGCCGTCCCCACCCCGCCGGTGAAGATGCGCACGATGGCGGGGATGAAATGCACGAAGGCGGCCAAAAAAGGTACTGCGAGCACCGCGCCACCACCTCCTTCGATCGTCACCGCACGAGCTTCCCCAAGGACGCCCACCGACGACGCTGCTGTTGCCGCCCCCGGGGTGTTCGACGGAATGGGTGCAAAGAATGGAACTTTCATTTTCTTCTAGTTGTTTTCACTTTTCGCCATTGCGATTGTTCGTGACTTGTGGAGCGAAACGGTAGCGCCCGTTTACGTGATGCGACTGCCGAGTTTGTGCACGTGTTGGACGACAACACCGTCAACATTGATCAAGCCCCGATCGGTGATTACGCCTACAATGAGATGGATGGTGGTGTGGACGGTCACGGTGAGCAAGAAGATGAGGTGGAGGAGATTGGGGAGGGGGTGTTCGACCAAGTGCAAGCAAAAGTGCGCGCGAGATCGAAAAACTACACGCAATTGGAAGAATAAGTCTTGATCAAGCTTGGGAATCTATGTTTAATTTCTGCGCAAACTATGTTTGATTGTATAGCCATTTATCAGAACTGCGGTCAAATTGTCTAATTTGTTTTTTCGGTTTGAGGGCTAGTGCGGGGTCTGTTCGACCATAGCCCGCGCCAGCCCTCAAAACACTTTTTCTGCGGCTCTAATACGCACTTTAAAGATCCGCATGATAAGGGGTCTGTTTGGCCGCAGCCCGCGCCAGCCCTCAAAACACTTTTTCCTCGGCTCTAATACTCACTTTAAAGATCCGTACGGTAAGGGGTCTGCTAGAGATGATCTTAGAACGCTAGCTTGGATCTTCCCGAGAGCTGACTCACGAGCGAGTTCAAGCTAGCACACAGGCAGGTGGATCTATTGCTAGTAGTAGCTCACGCACGTAGGAAACTAATCAGCCGTCGGCTAGGTCGATCGATCTGGGGTGGCCCTTTCGGCAAAACAGCACAGGCAAACACTGGCAATCTGATAGCTACAGACCCTGTTAGTTCTGTTGATTATTTCTTGCTTTGATCTCACGTCACAGTGTTGTTTACAAGGGCGCGGGTGAGCTCGCGAGAAGAGGCAGAGTACGTGGAGCTCACCGGGAGGGTGCGCGCAACCAGAGAGGAAGGTGTCAGGACCCCGATTCCAAGTCACATCGATCTAGCCGGTAACACCTCATATCACTTTGCGGCCTCACGCACGGTATTCCCACGGGTGTCGCCTTACCATGGCCCGGGACCGTTTGCGCCTTTTGGCTCACGTATATGATAGTGTCGCTAGCATCCATATGACAGAGAACCCGGGCCGACATGACTAGTCGTGAACCCAAAGTGGCACTAACTTACAGGGACAGGCATACATGACCCAGCAACGAACGTGTCGGTCATCAGCGAGTGAATTCGGGCTGTAGCAACTGGGCTAGCAGGACTCCGGGAATCCGGGCTGTAGCAGGCTAACAGGACTCCGAAAGACACCGCATGACGTTTCCCCGAAGGGACAGACACAGGATCGAGGAAGGACACATGCCGGCCAGTCTAAGTGTTCCGGAGCAGTAGCAAGCTAACAGGACTCCGGTAAACCGGGCTGTAGCGGACTACCAAGGCTCAGTGGAAGCACCAGACTACATTTCCCCATAAGAGAGGCTACCAAGGATAAACAACTAGGTTGTCGGATCCCACACATACCAAGCATTTCAATCATACACACAATATGCTGGATATGGGCAAATACAACATGGCATCACAACAAGACTCTACGACTCAGAGTATTTATTCATTAGGCTCCGAGGAGCCAAGTATTACAAACATGGGTCTCATGACCCAACATTCAGAGCATACAAGTCAAAGCACATGCGGAAGCCTATCATGTCTGAGTACAGACATCTACAAATGAAAAAGGCTGAGAAGCCCGACTATCTACCAGATCCTGTCGAGGGCACAAGATCGTAGCTGAGGTAACAAGCTAAACGTCGAAGTCCACGTGGAACTACTAGCGAGACTGAAGTCTCTCTGCAAAACATAAAATAGGCAAACGTGAGTACAAATGTACCCAGCAAGACTTACATCAGAACTAACTACATATGCATCATTATCAACAAAGGGATGGTGGGGTTTAACTGCAGCAAGCCAGCTTTGACTCAGTGGCTATCCTGAACTACGAATGCTGGTAACTCTTTTGAGGTGGCGCACACGAGTCCACATATTCACCATATCAATACACCACTATGGATCCGCTCCCGTCTCTCTACGAGAACGCCATCCATGGCACTCACGCTTATCTTGCGAGTTTTAGAGTATCCACTTTCACTTGTCTATGAACTGTACAGGCAACCCAGAAGTCCTTTACCGTGGACACGGCTATTCGAATAGATCATATTAACCCTGCAGGGGTGTACTTCTTCACACATGTTTCCACCACTTAGCGTCTGCACACGACATGTGCTTGGCAGACTTCAAGCGAAAGCCGACGTGGGTGTAGACCACGACCTAACTAACCACACAAGTCTCTAGTCCAGGTTTATCGCCTATTCGGGTTCCATCCGTAAGGAAATCCGGCCGGGGTGTCCTCAACGGCCCCAAACGATGTGTGCAGGGTTCCCGAGACACCAAACGGGCGACCCGGTACACCGTGCCACGGTGTATCTACCGCAACATAGCCCACCCCTAGGGTCAGCGCTACGCACGGCCCCCAACACATATCCTACAAACACCAGAAACTAGTTGCAACTCCTGGACAGAGGACAGGGGCGGTTAATAAGTCGAGCGGGGTCATATTTCAGGGCCCAACGTGTGGTAGTAGCTGTTCATGGATCACAAACACAGAACTCAGTTCCTGAGGACGGTTTCAATGAGACAACCCACCATGTACTCCTACATGGCCTCTCACCGCTACCATTACCAAATCGTGTTCACACACTTAGCTCTCAGCAGTAGGACATGTTCACAACTTTCCAATTCATCCCCGATGAATCAGACCTGACACAACTCTAAGCAATAGCAGGCATGACAAACAAGCATGAATGAGTAGGCACATCAGGGCTCAAACAACTCCTACTCATGCTAGTGGGTTTCATCTATTTACTGTGGCAATGACAGGTCATGCAGAGGAAAAGGGGTTCAACTACCGCAGCATGTAACAGTTGAATCGTTGTTGTCCTAATGCAGTAAAAGAGAGCAGAAGCGAGAGAGTGGGTTTGTATCGGAATGAACAAGGGGGTTTTGCTTGCCTGGCACTTCTGAAGATAATATAGTTCTTCATCGGTGTCATTGAACACGTCGTCGGAACCACGTCTACTGAGAGGGAGCAACCACCGGCAAACACAAGAGGAACCACAATCAATGTGATGCACATTCATATGAATGATATGTCATATTAAGGTACTGAATTGACCTAGTGCAACAGTTAGTCATATTCATTGAAGTGGAATTCAAACCTATAGCAAATTCCAACTCCAAAACTAATTACTATTTATTCCATAATCATGAATTGTCCTATTCGGTGAGGTTAACTTGTTCAAACATGCATGAAAATGGTACAGATGGAAAGATTGGATTTTTCTGATCCAAAAACATATATAAATCTTTGCATTTGGAGTTACAGATTAATTTCTATGAATTTTTGAAGTTTTGGGCATTTTCTGGAATTTTTTGATTATTTTAAATCCAGAAAATGATTTACTGCATCAGCATTACGTCACTGTGATGTCAGCAGAGTCAACAGGACCGCCCAGGTCAAACCTGACCAGTGGGTCCCACCGGTCAGTGTCACAGTTAGCTAATTAACTAAATTAGTATTAGATTAACTCCTAATCTAGGTTTGACCAGGGGACGGGGCCCACATGTCAGTGACCCAGGGTGGTCAAATCCCTGGTCAACCGGGGCTAAACCCACCGGCGACATGACGCCGGCGAGGCCAGACACGGCGGAGCAGCGCGGGAATCCTCCTCCGGCGACCAAATGGACGGCGGAAGGCATCTACGTGTAGCTGGGAGCGATCCGCGTCGCGTGGTGGCAGTGGGTGGAGCTGGGGTGGCCGGAAACGACACCGGCGACGAGCTGGGCAGCTGCCGGAGTTCGGGCGTGCACCGAAACGGGGCTACGGAGCACGGCGTGAAGATCTGGTGGGTGTGCTTGGCTCCTGGGAGTTCTCTGAGTGCAGCGGTGGGCTCGGACGCGTGCTTGCACGGCCGTAGTCGTGGTGGCGACATGACCGGCGGCGAGGAGCTGTCGGCTCCGATGGCCACGGTGGCTAGAAGGCGCGGACGAGCACGGGAAGAGAGGGGAAAGAGGCAGGGGCTCACGGCGAATCCAGCAGAGGCAACGGTGAGGCCGGGGAGAGACTGGAGCTCGCGAATCCCCGAAGAGTTCGCCGGCGGCCAGAGGTTGAAGATGATGTCGGGGACGACGCTGCAGGGCTTCCGGCGGGGCGCGGCTCGGTGGAGAGGAAGAGGGGGTCGAGGCGGAGCCTCTGAGCGCATCGACGAGGCGAGGCAGTGGTTGTGGCCACGGCGGTGCTCGTCGGCAGCGACGGCTGCGCTCGGCGCGGGTAAGAGAGAGGGGCAGAGGGGAGAGGGGCCACGGGGGAAGAGTGAGAGGGGTCAGGGGGTTGCGTGGCGTCGTGAGGGAGATCCAGGGCGACGAGGGAGCACGCAAGCAGGGTGGAGGTGGCCGGCGTGTGGCTGCGCGCGCCGGGCACGCGCCCCTGCCTACTGGCGCGAGGAGGAAGGCGACAGAGGGGCTGCGGTGGTGGGCTGGGCTGACTTTGCCCAGCTGGGCTGCTACAGTGGTGGGCCGGTTGGGGTGCCAGGTAAGTTCTCTCTCTTTCTCTTTTAATTCCTGTTTTCTATTTTTCTGCAACTTTGTGGCTTTTCTAGAAATACCTAAGCACTTTCAAAAATCACCAAACTGCTCATGCCCACTATATAGAGTATATCCAACATGGAACATTTCAGTTTGGGATTATTTGGACATTTAAAATATTTACTAGCATTTAAATGCCCAAATGCAAGTTACATATGATTTAATTCAATGACCTTATGATGACCTAGAAAAATGTGAACCAGTTTTGGCAGAGGTTCTAACCCAAGACAAAAATGATGGACATTTTAGAAGGGCATTTCAGGTTCATTGAAAAAGATTTTAGTAAACCCTAGTTGTTTCCAGGGGGGTGCTGGGGGTTCTATCATCCCCATTTCAAGTTTCTGGAAAAAAATTAAACATGATGCAACACTCTAATGCATGAACTAGCTAGGGTGTGACAGAAGGAATGTATGTAAAACTGAAGGAAGAGCGAACCATCCATCCCGCCTAAGGTTCCTATTTGTTCTTGGCGATTTCCGTCAATTTTCCGGCGACTGGTGTGATGCCGCTTCTTCTCCTCCCCTTCCCTCTCTGATCTTCTATCTCATTCCTTATCTCCCGGATTCCCTTCTCCTCCTTGTCTCCTCTCTGCTGCTCCTTGCTCCCTTTATCCATCTTGCTCATCCAGATCCCTTGTTGCTTTTCTCCGATTACTCCCTCCCCGTGATCCTCCCTCTCCTAATCCTCTTTTTCCCTTGCCCCTCATATGTGCCCCCAGTCCTTCGATTCATATAGTGGCCTGCTGCTGCTCCCCACTTTTATTGCTTCAAATCTCAACCGAATCCGGGGAGAGTTTTGTTCTCGCTCACTCTCATCCATCTCGCCCCAGATCCGGCAGAGCTCTGCAGTGTGGCGAGCCTACGTGTTTCAAATTTTTAAGGCCTGAATCAGCTGCGCCTGAATTGGCGCTAAGTCACGTCCTTCTCGGCGTGATAAGAGCTGAGGCAGCTCGTGCCCATCCAAAATTTCGCTGTCTCCTGTCGTCGTGGTTTGACCGTCCGTCGGTTAGCTGCTGCCAGTCTCATTCTTCGAGGAATGTTAGTCAAGCTAAGCGGCTTCAGACGCCATGAGAGCAATTGCTTGGAATTGCCGAGGTATGGGCCAGGGCCTCAGCAATGATCGTATGCTTTTCCTGGCCAACTTGATCCGATCTACTAAAGCGCATGTAACTTTTGTTTCGGAAATCAAGTCTTCTAAAGTTCGTTCTGTAGATCTTGTTAATAGGTTTGATGTTACTAGTGCCTTTGTTGTTCCCTCTAGAGGTGCTTCAGGAGGCCTCTGGCTTATGTGGACTGATGACCTCAAAGTTTCTGTTCATAGTGCTAACTTCAACTATATATTAGCTAATGTAGTTCATCTAGGTTCTGGGGTCCAATTTTGTTTGATTTGTATATATGGCGACCCGTACCATAGGCAGACTAGAGCCATTTGGAGTCAGATTTCCACTTTTGTTTATGACAATCTAGGTGCGCCCATGGTGTTTATGGGTGACCTTAATGACATTCTGTATGATACGGATGGATGTAATGGCAATGCGAATTAGTTCCGTATGAATGCTTTTCGGTCTTTTGTTAAAATTTGTGGTTTCTTTGACATTGGTTTTAGTGGTCCGGCGTATACTTGGCGTGGCAATCAGCATACTTCTAAACCCATATATCATCGCCTTGATCATTGCTTAGTTAATGCGGAGTGGTGCATGCATTATCCTAACACTAAAGTCCTTAATTTGCCTATTATCCTTCGTGATCATGCTCCTATTTTAATGCCTACGGAGGGCAGCTTTACTAAACCCAAGCAAGCTTTTAAATTTGAAAATTGGTGGTTGATGGAAAAGGACTTTGCCAATTTTGCCAAATCTGCATGGAACAATTGTTCGCTTACATCTTTTGCAGCCAAGACACCTTCTTTGGCAGGTTCTCCAAAGGTGTGGTGCAGGAAAAAAAACTCTTCAAGGTGATCTTTTGGAGTTTGAAGGGCAGATCAACCAGCTGCAGCAAAATTCACTGCAGCAACGAGACCATGGTTTAGAAGGGTCCCTCACTAATGAGGACATCAATACCGTTGTTACACCCACAGCCCTTGCTGCTATACATACTGGACCAATTACTAAAGCTCGCGCACGCCAATTGAATTACCAGGTACTTTCATTTCTTGGTAACGATTCTAAGTGTCATGAGAATATGATGCTGCCTAAATTGGATACATTTGTTTTGCTTACAAATGAAGGGCTAGCTTGGACAAAAAAGATGAACCTTGGAGCAAGTTCAAGCATGGAGATGATGGCATGCGCAAGGGGAATAAGAACGGAGTTACAAGTGATGATTTCAGGACTTTGAAGCCACCATAATGAGTGCATGAAGCCTTGGACGAAATATACAAGATGCCACTTCATAAATTTCATCCAGAGGCTATTCTAGGTGCTGCGTCACCTTATTATTGGGCCAGACCCATGTAATTTCGAAATACTTGAGTATAGGCTGTTTTTAGAGTCCGTATGTAGGGGGAAACAAGAGTTAGGGTTGGTTTCGGAACCCTCCTCCAAGGGCCACGAAATTCCCCCCTCTTCCTCCATATATACAGCCCTTAGGGCATCGTTTAGACTTTGGGTTTTGTTTAGATTAAAAGTTCACCATAGCTGTAACTTCGCGTACTTCGTTTGTGTTCAACGACCAGACCAAGACGTCACAGAACCCCACCTTGATCAATAAAGCTTTCATCTTATATTCGCAATATCCAGATTGCAATCTTAGTTTCTTGCTTGTTCTTCGTTTGCTTGTAGGAAATAGACCTTCGTGGTCAGGTTGATCGTGCTCCGGCGTGGTCAATAACCCCTCGGAGTTGGTTTAGCGATTGCTAAGGCGCGACGTCCTCGCACGTACGTAGTCGGATCGTCAAAGTCTACTCCTCCGAAACGATAATCACCATCTCATCGGAAGACGGGACACCTTTGCCTCTATCAAGTGGTATCAGATTTCTAGGTTGCTCGGTGAGATTTTACAGTTTTTCGTAGTTTAGATCGAGTCTGTTCTTCATACCTACAGTCCACGAAAAAGCCAAAAAAAATTAGGGTTAGGTCATCATATCCAAACCAATCTGAGCCATTGCATAATATTTTCTGTATTTGCTTTGTTGAATTTGCGGTTGCATCGTCGTGTCAAGTTGTTGGTCTTAGCGTCTAGTTCTTTAGAGTTTCGAGTTCTGTTCACAAGTTGTCATGCCGCCGCCACACCATCATCATCGCCCCTGCCATATACCACCACCGCTAATCCGCTATTTCTCTGAGTCCATATACCACCACCGCTCCGAGTCCATATACCACCACCGCTCCGAGTCTATATACCACCACCGATCCGAGTCCATATACCACCACCGATCCGAGTCCATATACCACCACCAATCCGAGTCCACATATACTACCGTCATATACCATCACCAGTCCGAGTTCCACCAGATTCATCTCCGCCACCAGTCCTAGTCCGAGTCCAGTATTTGTTCCTTTATTTTCGAGTTCCAGATCACGCGATACTACGAGTCGTGAATAAGTTGGATTCCCCTACTTTCGTGCTACCCGCAGAAAAAAAAATAGTTCCAGTTTCAAAAAAATATATAAGTAGAAAATTATGGCTAGGCAGTTTTTAGACCATTTGTAGACTTTTTCGAAAAAAAATTGTTACAGAGCAAAAAAAAAGAGAGGAAAAAAAGTGCAAAAAAATAGTGAAAAAAAATCAGAGTGTGCTCCTCCCTTGTTTACGTGCAGCGCCATGATTTTGTTAGTGTTCTAGGCTCGCGTCTCTAGCACGGTCTAGCCTAGGACCAGCACAGTACTGTCGTTGAACGTTTATTCAACTTTGCATCTCTGAATTGATTTTGCTGACCCTTTTTGCTACCATATTATAAGCCTTCCCAGCTCCACATATATCTGCGTCGTGCGTTTGACTCTCCCTGGTAATCGCTCTATCCAAGCTTTGAGAGTTTTGACAACAACGGTTGCCGATCACCACCTGCTGCTTGGTAAGAACTGGTAAGAATTTGAGGTTTGCTTGACGGATTTGTGACACCCCGCCACTTTCTAGTAGTCTGTAGGATCATATTCTTGTGTGTTTCTATTGCTGCTAACCATGGCAGGACCACAAGCCGACAAGATTGACTGGGAGAACATGACGAACAAGGAGTTGCATGATAAATTTCAGCAAATGATGAGTGGCCAGGTGGGAGATGTGCTAAACAGATTTGAAGAGGCCATGGAGAAGATAGATGGCATGGAGAAGTCGTTCGAGACAAAGCTGGATAACAAGTTTAATGAATTGCTCACGCGTCTTCCCCAACCACCACCGGCTGCACCTGTCGCACCTCTGCAACGACAACAACAACGCCGCCTTTCGAATCAGTTCGGACGAGCGAAGCGTGTTCCTCTTGAGGATGGCCAAACTTCTGGTGCTGTTGTACCTACTGTTGATGCTTCTTTGGCTCCTGCTACTACTGCTGCTGGTGCCGAAGAGGATGACGATTATGCAGGCGATTACGAGGATGAGGTTGATCAAAATCAGAACTACGTGCAACCACCAGCACCAGGTCATCCACATGCATATAATCGCAATGGTAGGGCAGCACTACCAGCTCAGGTATGAGATCATGACCATCTTCCTAAACTGAAATTGAATATTCCACCATTTGAGGGTAGATATGTTCCTGATATATATCTTACTTGGGAGTTAGAAACTGAACAACGTTTTACATGTTTACAATACCCCGAGGAGAGACGTATTGCTGCTGCTCCTTGTGCTTTCACTAGTTTTGCTTCTGTGTGGTGGTCTGAACATCGTAGATTATATCCGAATAATATTCCAACTACTTGGGCTGCTTTGAAAACTGCTATGCGTACTCGTTGGGTTCCACCATATTATCAACGTGAATTACTTCAAAAATTACAGCGTTTAAGACAAGGAAAAAATTATGTAGAAGAATATTATCAGGAATTACAAACTGGCATGATTAGATGTGGTATTGTTGAGGATAATGAAGCTATGCTTGCACGTTTTATGGGTGGATTAAATAAAGAGATTCAGACCATTCTAGAGTATAAGGAGTATAATAATATCACTCGTTTATTCCATCTTGCTTGCAAAGCTGAACGTGAAGTGCAGGATCGACAGGCATTGGCGCGAACTAATTTTTCTGCAGGTCGATCTTCATCATGGACACCACGTACATCCTCTACTCCCACACGTCCTACTGCAGCACCACTGACTTCAGCCGCCAATTCCAACCGAGATACAAGAAAACAGGCACCACCACCACCATCTACCAGGAGTACACCTTCTGGGCCTGCCCAGAGCTCTTATGCATCCATGGCATCAACAGGGCACACACATGATATTATTTGTCGTCGTTGTAAGGGAAGAGGTCATTATGCAAGAGAATGCCAATCTCCGCGTGTTATGATTGCTACTGAGGATGGTGGGTATGAGTCCGCTAGTGACTATGATGAGGAGACTTTGGCTCTTATTACAAGTGAAGAACACGGTGGAGTTGATTCTGAACAAGAGACGCAATACATGGCTGCTGAAGACGCTGACAGGTATGAATGTTTAGTTGCTCAACGTGTTTTGAGTGTGCAGGTCACACAAGCTAAGCAAAACCAGAGGCATAATTTGTTCCATACAAAGGAAGTTGTGAAGGAACGTTTTGTTCGCGTCATCATAGATGGAGGGAGCTGCAACAACTTGCCTAGCATGGAGATGGTGGAGAAACTATCTCTCACCACAAGACCACATCCACATGCTTACTACATCCAATGGTTCAACAACAGCGGCAAGGTTAAGGTAACACGTACTGTTCGTGTGTATTTTAGTATCTCTACATATGCTGATTATGTTGATTGTGATGTGGTACCCATGCAAGCATGTTCCTTATTACTTGGTAGACCATGGCAATTTGATAAAAATTCTGTACACCATGGTAGAAACAATCAGTATACTCTTCTTCATAAGGATAAACATATTACTTTGCTTCCTATGACTCCTGATTCCATTTTGAAAGATGATATTAATAGAGCTAATAAAGCAAAACAGGAGAAAAACAAGAGTGAAAATCATATTGTGGCAAAATAATTTGAGCAACAAATGAAGCCTAATAATAAACCATCTAGTGTTGCTTTTGAAATTAAATTGAAAAGTGCATGTTTACTTGCCACCAAATCTGATATTGATGATCTACATTTCAGCAATTCTGTTTGCTATGCTTTTGCGTGCAAAGAGGCATTATTTTCATTCGAGGACGTGCCTTCCTCTTTGCCTCCTGCTGTCACTAATATTTTGCAGGAGTTCGCTGACGTCTTTCCACAAGACGTGCCACCGGGATTACCACCTATTCGCGGGATTGAGCATCAAATTGACTTAATTCCCGATGCTTCGCTGCCAAACCGTGCGTCGTATCGTACCAATCCAGAGGAGACGAAGGAGATTATGCGTCAAGTACAGGAGCTGCTCGACAAAGGTTATATACGCGAATCTTTTAGTCCTTGTGTTGTTCCTATTATACTAGTGCCAAAAAAGGATGATACGTCGCGTATGTGTGTTGATTGTAGAGGCATTAATAATATTACTATTCGTTATCGTCATCTTATTCCTAGGCTAGATGATATGCTTGATGAATTGAGTGGCTCTACAATATTCTCCAAAGTTGATTTGCGTAGTGGATACTATCAAATTCGTATGAAATTGGGAGATGAATGGAAAACGGCATTTAAAACTAAGTTTGGTTTATATGAGTGGTTAGTCATGCCTTTTGGGTTAACTAATGCACCTAGTACTTTCATGAGATTAATGAACGAAGTTTTACGTGCTTTCACTGGATGATTTGTGGTTGTCTATTTTGATGATATACTGATTTATAGCAAATCTTTAGAAGAACATTTGGAACATTTACGTGCTGTTTTTATTGCTCTACGTGATGCACGTTTGTTTGGTAACATTGGGAAGTGCACCCTTTGCACCGACCGAGTATCTTTTCTTGGCTATGTTGTTACTCCACAGGGAATTGAAGTTGATAAAGCCAAGATTGAAGCTATTGAGAGTTGGCCGCAGCCCAAAACGGTCACACAAGTGCGGAGTTTTCTTGGACTCGCTGGTTTCTATAGGCGTTTTGTGAGAGATTTCAGTACCACTGCTGCACCTCTCAATGAGCTTACAAAGAAGGATGTGCCTTTTGTTTGGGGCACCGCACAGGAAGAAGCTTTCACGGTATTGAAAGATAAGTTGACACATGCTCCTTTACTCCAACTTCCTACTTTTAATAAGACTTTTGAGTTTGAATGTGATGCTAGTGGAATTGGATTAGGAGGTGTGTTATTACAAGATGGGAAACCTGTTGCACACTTTTCTGAAAAATTGAGTGGGCCTAGTCTGAATTACTCTACTTATGTTAAGGAATTATATGCTCTTGTTCAGACTTTGGAAACATGGCAACATTATTTATGGCCCAAAGAATTTGTTATTCATTCTGATCATGAATCTTTGAAACGTATTAAAAGTCAAGCAAAACTGTACCGTAGACATGCTAAATGGGTTGAATTCATTGAGACTTTCCCTTATGTCATTAAACACAAGAAGGGTAAAGAAAATGTTATTGCTGATGCATTGTCGCTTGCATGGTGTGCCTAATACTATTGTTTCAGATCGTGATACTAAATTTCTTAGCCACTTTTGGAGATGCTTATGGGCTAAGTTGGGGACTAAACTGCTTTTTAGTACTACATGTCACCCCCAAACTGATGAACAAACTGAAGTAGTCAATAGAACATTGTCTACTATGCTTAGGGCTGTTTTGAAGAATAACAAGAAAATGTGGGAAGAATGCTTGCCTCATATTGAATTTGCTTATAATCGTTCGCTGCATTCTACTACTAAGATGTGCCCTTTTGAAATTGTGTATGGTTTCCTACCTCATGCACCTATTGATTTGTTGCCTCTTCCATCTTCGGGGAAGGTTAATTTTGATGCTAAACAATGTGCTGAATTGATCTTAAAAATGCATAAGTTAACTAAGGAAAACATTGAGCGTATGAATGCTAAATATAAACTTGCTGGAGACAAAGGTAGAAAACGTGTTGTCTTTGCACCTGGAGATCTTGTTTGGTTACATTTGCGTAAGGATAGGTTTCCTGATTTGCGCAAATCAAAGCTAATGCCACGTGCTGATGGTCCTTTTAAGGTGTTAGAGAAAATAAATAATAGTGCATATAAACTTGAGCTGCCTGCAGATTTTGGGGTTAGTCCCACTTTTAACATTGCAGATTTGAAGCCTTATTTGGGTGAGGAAGATGAGCTTCCGTCGAGGACGACTTCATTTCAAGAAGGGGAGGATGATGAGGACATCAATACCGTTGTTACACCCACAGCCCCTGCTGCTATACATACTGGACCAATTACTAGAGCTCGCGCACGCCAATTGAATTACCAGATACTTTCGTTTCTTGGTAACGATTCTAAGTGTCATGAGAATATGATGCTGCCTAAATTGGATACATTTGTTTTGCTTACAAATGAAGGGCCTAACTTGGACAAGAAAGATGAACCTTGGAGCAAGTTCAAGCATGGAGATGATGGCATGCGCAAGGGGAACAAGAACGAAGTTACAAGTGATGATTTTAGGACTTTGAAGCCACCATAATGAGTGCATGAAGCCTTGGACGAAATATACAAGATGCCACTTCATAAATTTCGTCCAGAGGCTATTCTAGGTGCTGCGTCACCTTATTATTGGGTCAGGCCATGTAATTTCGAAATACTTGAATATAGGTTGTTTTTAGAGTCCGTGTGTGTGGGGAAACAAGAGTTAGGGTTGGTTTCGGAACCCTCCTCCAAGGGCCACAAAATTCCCCCCTCTTCCTCCATATATACAGCCCTTAGGGCATCGTTTAGACTTTGGGTTTTGTTTAGATTAAAAGTTCGCCATAGCTGTAACTTCGTGTACTTCGTTTGTGTTCAACGACCAGACCAAGACGTCACAGAACCCCACCTTGATCAATAAAGTTTTCATCTTATATTCGCAATATCCAGATTGCAATCTTAGTTTCTTGCTTGTTCTTCGTTTGCTTGCAGGAAATAGACCTTCGTGGTCAGGTTGATCGTGCTCCAGCGTGGTCAATAAGCCCTCGGAGTTGGTTTAGCGATTGCTAAGACGCGACGTCCTCGCACGTACGTAGTCGGATTGTCAAAGTCTACTCCTCCAAAACGACAATCACCATCTCATCGAAAGACGGGACACCTTTGCCTCTATCACTCACTATCAGGTATGAGCAAACTCTATCCAAGCTAAATCAGCTCTATAAGCAACACAGTAAGAAAAATTGGGCTAGGGCTGGTGACCGTAATACTAATTTTTTTCATCAGGCTGTTGTTAAGCGTAGAAGCGTAACACTATTTGCTCTATAAAAGATGAGAATGTCATACTCCATTTCAAGCCTTCTGCTATCACCAACACGTTTGTCAATTATTTTCGTTATATTTTCTCTTCTTCTAATCATAATTCAGATAGACCTTATGTGTCCGCTCAATGGCCGAATGATTCTTCGGATCCAACCTATTCTCTTCCTGACAAACATGAGGTTTTGCAGATTCTCAAAGACATGAAGTTAAATGCTTCTCCGGGGCCTGGTGATTTTAATGTTGAATTTTATTTGGCTACTTGGGATTGGATAGGAGACGAGGTTACTCAGCTTGTCATTAATTTTTAACTCTCTGGTGTTTTGCCTTCTCACATTAATGATACTAATATTGCTCTCATTCCTAAGAAACTGGTTCCTCAAGTTCCTATGGACTACCGCCCTATTAGTCTTTGTAATGTTGTTTATAAGATCATTGCTAAATCCCTTGCCAACAAGATTAAACATCACCTTCCTGATTACATAGATCCTGCTCAGCAGGCTTTTATCGAGGGGAGGAGAATTAGTGATAATATTACCATTGCCTAGGAAATTGCTCACTCTTTCTCTCTCAAATCTTGGATGCCTTCATGCTTAAAATTGATCTTGCCAAAGCTTTCGATCGCATGGAATGGGACTTTATTGTTTCTGCGCTTGCACGTAAAGTGCTGCATGGTCATTTCATTAATTTAGTTCATGCATGCATCTCTTCTCCCACGTTCTTTGTGCTAATCAATGGGCAACCTTCTCATAAGTTCAATAATTTTCAAGGAATTAGGCAAGGTTGTCAAATGTCTCCTTACTTATTTGTCATCGCCATTAATGGACTTTCGATAGCGCTTAATGAGGCTCTTCAGGCTAACCATTTGCAGGGTATTTCTCTTGGTCCAAATTGCCCCTCTGTTCATTCTCTTCTCTTTGCAGATGACTTATTGGTTTGTGGACAGGCTACTCTTCAAGAAGCTCAGACTATGGCTAATCTTATTCATCAATTTTGTGAGCTCTCTAGTCAAACATCCAATTGGGGCAAACCTGCAATCCTTTTTAGCTCGCATGTTTCTCAGGCTACGATTCAAGGCATTAAGCAAATTTTTCCTGTTTCTAATCTTGATGCTAATTTCACTCATCTTGGTCATCCACTTATTCTTCCTGCTAAAAATAGAGTGGCTGCTTACAACTTTGTGTTGGATAAATTTTTGAATAAGATGCCCTCTTACAAAGCTATTATGCTCTCTCATGTTGCTAGGCTTGAATTGATTCGATCGGTTTTTTCAGCTATTCCAGTCTATTGCATGGCAAACATCTTGTTTTCTAAGAAATTCATTGCTAAGCTCACAGTTGTTATTAGAAATTTCCGGTGGACAGGTGTTAGAGAGACTGACTCAAAGAAAAGTCTCTGCATTAGGGCATGAAAGGATATTTGTAGTTCTAAGGCAGAAGGTGGCTTGGGCATCAGGAATCTAAAAGCCATTAATGAAAGTCTCATCCTCACAGCTGCTTGGAGGTTAGCTAATGCTCCTTCTTCTCATTTGTACCTTGTGCTAAAGGCTAAGTACTTTCCTGATACTTCAATTTGGAGAGCCACTACTACCCCACCTAAATCTGCTTTCTGGGCCTCTATCTTGAAAATGTTACCTAAACTAAGAGATCATGCTTTTTATCAACTCATTCAGGGTAACATTTCTTTGTGGAGCATGCCTTGGTGTAATCTTTGATATTCTATTTATGATCATCTTGTTCCACAACAAGCTGGTTTTGTTTACCCGTCTCATGTGAGAGATCTTTGGCTTCCTGGTATGAAAAGCTGGAATCATCCACTCATATTTTCTCTTTTTCAGCAGCCTTTAGCCTCTCACATTGTTAATACTCAAATTTTAGATGATGATGGTCCAGATTTGCTGTGTTGGGACCTCATCCCAAATGGTATTTGCTCTTCAAAATCTTCTTACAAACTTTGCTTGCAAGAGCTTCATAGTAATACAAGAAATGCTCCTGTGGATATTCCTTTGGACTTGAAAGCTTTTCTTAAATTCATTTGGAAACAAAAAAAATTGCTCCCTCGAGTTCAAACTTTTGCTTGGAGACTTCTTCAAAGGGCTTTGCCTACGGGTATATGGGTTGGTCGTTTTTATATTCATATTGCTCAGACTTGTTGTAGATGTGGCCAGCAGGAAGATGAATTCCACCTTTTTTTCCTTTGCAACTTTGCGAGAGCAGCTTGGTTTTCTTCGCCATGGTTTCTTCGCTCGAATGTTCTCACCCAAGGGCACTCTACTATGCATTCCATTCTCATTGCGCTTATTCGAATGGGCCATCCTCATGCTTCCATTAAGAATGTTTTAAATTTTTTGTGGTGGCTTTGGAAAGCTAGAAATGATTTTCTTTTTGATAGGAAAAAGCATCTTCCTTATCAGGTTAATATTGTTGCTGCAACTCTAGACTATGAGCCACTGGTTGATCCTTCTTGTCCCCCTACTAAGCAACCTCACTCTAATGATGTTCATGAAGCTCATGTTCTTCCTTTGCAGGGCAAAACACTTAAGTCTGACTTGTTAGTTCCTGGGACTAAAATATTCTCTGATGCAGCATTTAGGTCGTAAAAAATCCCAGGTCTCGCACAAGGGCAAGTGGGTACAGGTATAGGTGTCTTTATTTCCATACCTTCGCATCAGGGCGAGCTCAATGTACAGGTTCAGGCTTCGGCCCCTCCTACCTCTACTCCTTTGCAGGCTGAAGCTGTGGCTCTCTCCTGTGCTGCACAACTAGCTTTGAGGTTTAATCTTGCTAATTCCACTTTCCTCATGGATTGTCTGTCTTTAGCCTCTTTTGCCACCTTAAGAAATATTCCGGCCACTCCTTGGAATATTAGGAATGATCTTGCTCATTTCTTCAAAGTCACCTCTAATTTGAATGCCCAAGTGTCCCACATTTCCAGGGATATAAATGGTATTGCTCACAATCTTGCACAGCAGGTTTTTAGATCTAATGCTACCACTCAAATCTCTTGCTTTGCTCATGCTCATTCACATCGGTCTTGCCCTATGGTTTCTCTTCTTTCTCACTTTCAGATTCAGGGCATAAATCTGCATACTATTCACTGTTATTAACTCACATGCGCCTGCGGGCAGGTTTTTCTCTTTATCTTTTGCAGAAAGCGCTGGCCTTCTTCCTCTTTTAATGTTCCTTGCAGGCTTGCATTCTGTACAGAATAAGCTATGGCCATAAGAGTGTGAAATGCAGGTTCAAGGAGTTTACTGCCAAACTATATCTCTGATGGTGCACTCTCATTCTATGGACTACCAGCAAGTGGAGGCAGCAATCAATATATAGGCTGGTCTCTTGCATTTGCCACTCTGGATCAGAAATAATGACAGTTCCCCATCTTCTGCTTCTCTTCAAAGCATCAGCAATTCTTCACATTCTACTCTGGATACAGAACTACTTTTGTGACTGATGGCATGTTTTTCCTCACTGCTTTCTAAATTAGTTGTTGATCATCTGGTTGAGTTTTTTTCTCAACCTATCTTTGATTTCTCTTTCAGCTCTACCCCTCCGGCTGTAGTTCTCCTTGCTATCTATCTTCTTGCCACTGTATTCATGTTGTACTTATGAGCTGAAATGAAACTGGGCGCCTGTTGGTGCCTTGCTTTGTTCAAAAAAAAAAAAAGAGGGCGCGCGCAAGGGCCAGAGATCTCTGTGCTGACACGTGGACCACACCTTCATTAAACACGGGAAAATAACTTTCAAAATTTTGAACTGGTCCAAGCTGTTGTGGCGTTGTCTAGTCAGCAGTCAACATAGTCAAAACCGAGGGGGGGTTGATTTGTGAACCAAGTGGCAAGTTAAGGGTGTAGGATAACCGTTTTTGAGTTGAGGGTTGAAACCTAAACCGAGTGGCAAGCTGAGGGTTGAGGGTTGAAAGCTAAACCGAGTGGCAAGTTGAGGGTTGTAACGTGAACTGCTCTTATTTTATTATGTTTGAGAACCTTTGTACTTCCGGTGAAATAGATATGATAAGTATTTCCGAACGGAAAAAAGTAGTTTTGCAGTAACAGACCAGGAAACTGAAGACAGACCAGGAAACTGAAGACGTGACCCGATTTTCAAATGATGACCTGACATCAATTTCACTTCACTCGTCGTAAATTTACATGCAAAGTTAACCCAGTCCCTTTCTTTTTTACGTAGGTGCCATAGTTGGCACGGTTATGACTACATAACTATATTCTCAGCTCAAACATAGAGCACACAGCAATCAAGCAAAGAAACGAACAAAAACAAAACAACTGCATCCACAAGAATGCAGTGCCGCAAGCAAGTAGCGGAGAATGTAAGAGAACCAGGCTGAAGAATGCTTCTAATGTCATGCCCTGGTGGATCTGGGATATAAGATCACCCCCTTCGAGCTGACAACAATCATGACTATGTGACTGGATACAAGTTAAGCATTGTCCACTGTCGGTGCCTGTCAAGGAAGGACAAAATTTAAGGACTACAGTAGTAAACTTCATCATGCTTTAGCCGGTTAGGAATTAAGTACACAAAAAAAGAAACCAAGTAGCCCCGTTCTTGTCATATGTTACACCCAATGCATGCAAACAAGCACTCCCTCCATCCCACAATACAAGAAACATCTTATACTCCCTCTGTCCCACAATATAAGAAACATCTTATATTGTGGGACGGAGGGAGTGCGTAGTAGTTTCAGACCTCTTTGGGCATCTACAACGCGGGCTCTTAGCCCAGGCGCTAGGATGTTAATCCTGGCCGTTTTGGCTCCATCCTGTTCGATCCCGGGATTTAGGCAGGCGTCACTGCCAAGCCAGTCGTCCGACACTTGGTCCCCTAATTTTTTTTCTCATAAGACTTTTTAACAAACGCTGCACTTTTTCTGGACGGAAAAATCAACTATTATAGCGCTCAATTAAGCGGTGCTGCATTGAAGAAACGGACTCCTGTACCGACACTACGTTCTTAATTATTTTTCTTTATTGCCCAAGAGTCCAAATAAGCGCCTCCGCATTGGAGATGCCCTTAGGCCCAGTATCTAGGAAATTACCGTATGGGCCACTTCCAGGTTTCCAAATATTTTCCTGCCGAACTGACAAGCATATAGACTTGTCCAAATAAAATAGCAAATGGGAGAATGATTCTCAAGATATCAGTACAGATTCTAAGCTCCCAGGGTTGTGAGGCTCCTGGTGAATCGGTGATGTGAAAGCTGTGTGGGTCAACATTTGACAGGGTGTGAACCGGGTCATATGGCAGTTGGGTCCATGTGTCCGTGTTGTACAGATTAGCTGCGTGTGGACTGCTAGGGGATGTGGGTTGTATTGTGGGGCCCGTTTGTATGTGTCTGATACGGTCGTGTCGACTCTTTGGTCGGTTCGGATGGATTCGTGGTGGCTGCGTGTGCCTTCCTGTGCGTGTCGGTGCCCCCTCTTTCTTTTCCTATTGGGGCTGCGACCATTTATTCTCTTCTTTGGATTTGGGTGAGGGGGCCAGCAGTGCTGGTTCCTTCCTTTAGCGGGTGGCGGCGGCGGCTTGTGGGTTCGATTGCTGCCTCTTCGTCGAGGGGCCAGATCCTGCACTGGTATTTTCTTCTTCCCCTGCATCGGCTGTCTCGGCTCGTGGATTTGCATCGTTTGCATCGCTCTTCTTCTCTATGTTCGGAGGTTTGTTATTGTTTTCATTCTTTTTGGTTGTTGCCGGTTTGATTTTTGTGATTGGGACTCATTTGCGGTGTGTTGTCACGCCCGTTGTCTTGTGAGATCGAGGCGCGAGCTAAAACTCAGAGATACGTGAATTTGGAAGAAAACTCAAGAGCAGAGAGAAGAACAGAGACGCGAGAGATAGAAGCAGATGGGGAAATTCTCATTCCTTCAATTCTTACCTTCTTCTCCCGGCCAACCTGACCAAATAGCCAAGACCCCACTTAACTTAACACACGCACACATCACACGCTACACGACTCCGGAAGAATTACGTCTCTTTGCCTGATGCCCCATCAGGTATTACATGTGTGGAGATTGCATGTTTGGGGGTCGCATGTGAGTGCTGGAGCGGGGGATCCTTTGTCCTCATCTTTTTTTCTGTATGAGTTTGTCGTTAGGCTCCCACATGTCGTTGTTCAGATTGGTGGTGTGAGATAGTTTTTGTTATTATCCTGAATAAGATGGTTATCTAGGGAATGTTTGGAGGGTTAGCCATAGCCTTATGATGTTGTAAGGGGGTTTTTGTTTTATATTGATAGGGCCTTTGGTTGTGTTTAGTAATTTTTTCTTAGGTATGGTTTAATGGTTGCTTTTGTTCTTCTTCAACGGTCAGAGTGCTGCTGGGTCTGTGGTAGGTTCAGTTTATGTGTGTGTTTTAATTGTCATGCTCTCCTTTTACAGAAAAGAAGATTTGTCTGTGGTTTATTTAGGTTTACAGAAAAGAAGATTCAGCAAATGCTTGGGGGTGGGCCCTGTGATGTTGCCGTGAAGTGTCTGTTTTATGGTGGTGTTGCTTTTAGAGGGCTTTTATTATGTCTGGTTGAAGATTCTATGGCATTATTATTTTGTCTTGCTGCAACTGCAGTCCACGTTGTAGCTATGCTAGCTCTTAGGTAAAAATCATGGTTTGTGTTGCTTGGTAGGAGGTTCAAATGGTTATTTGAGGTCGTTTTGACTCGTGGCCTTTATTGGGAGCTCACATTTGTTGATGTCTTGCTGAAGCATGCATATGTTTGGTATATCCAGTTATGTATATGTATAGCTATTTTATGTCTGGCTATGAGCGAGCCTTGCTGTTAGCTTTGGTGCTGCCACCATTGCTAAATATGTACTTTACTTGTGCTGTCTCATTGGTTATCTTCGATCAAGAAGAAAAGATTGTATGGCCTAGTAGTGGAATTGATGGGTCTAAGTTAACATAGATTTATAGATTTGTTTTTCTTATGTATTACTGTCATTTGTAGCCAAACTGCTATATGTCGTTTTCATGCGGCTCTTTTCCTAATTAGTACAGTTTTATTGGTATGTGTATTGAGATTCATTTATTTTATCCCCTTTGTGTTTTGTTTCTCTGTGCTTTAACATGGTCGTCCAGGAAGGGCAATTGTTCAGTTATGCCGCCGGAGATCATGGCTCTGGTTGGAAGGAAATATGTCGTCGAAGTGACCGTGCCACGATATTCTTTTAGGAGAGATAAGGATGCCTTGACTTTCTAGGTTCGCAAGTTCTTCCCAGTGGGTGGATCTATGTATCATGATTTCGTTGCAGGCAGCAGTTCTTCCTGTACTGGTGCTGCAGCGGAATTGCCTGCTCATCTTGGTAGGTAGCTCTAGGCAATTCCTTTTGAATTTGGTGCATTTTGTGGTTCTAAAATTGTTTGTTTTATGATTGTGTGTAGAGGGAGTGGCTGCTGAAGCTTCTGGCCTGCACCATGAGCTCCCTGAAGGTGTCTTTAAGCAAGCAAAGGATGTGTTGGTGACTTTCCCTTCATTACCTTTTGAACTGTGTCCATGCCAGATTTCCAGTTCGTCTGAAGCTCATCTGCTCTTATACATATGTTGTTATTTACAGGAAACCTAGACGCAAAATGAACATGTTGATGATACATCAGAGTCAGTGAAGGAGGATGATCCACCAAAGAATAATAAAAGGTCTAGCTTAGGTAATTTAGCATTTCTTAATCTGTGAGTGGCCTTGTTATAATGCTCTGGAGATGTACTGCATTATATCCAGGTCCGGTGCAGCTGCTGTAAAATCCACAGTTGAAAAGAAGTTGACTGTAAGTGGGTCGGAGAAGGGTGGTCGTGTGTACGTGTGGAATTCATCGGAATTTGTTGTTCTTATTTGTAATAAGAAGAAAGGATTTACAATGTTCATGCTTAACTGTTTTGTAGAGCGAATAATAACTGAAGAAACCCACGAAGAACCAACCAGCCATAGGAGCCTGAAAAGAAAAAGAAAAATTCACGCCCAAAAGAAAACTCGCGCGGCAGGGCGCGCGTATCTCTCTAGTTTATACTAACTAGTAAATGCGTACATGCAATGCCCGTTAATATTAGGACGGAAATTAATTGCACGTTTATATTAGGTAGGATATCAAATATGCGTTAATTGTGTGATTAGCACAGACGTGTATGATATTAATTGCACGCTAAACATGTTGAGCACTCACCATTGGAGCAATCTAGGTCGTTGGATTGACATGGTTTGACAGCCGAGATTAATTGGATCTTTTTATATTTGTAGATAGATGTAGATAGAGGTATAGATAGATATAGATAAAATGTATTTTTGATGAATTGTAGTTCAAACAAGAACATCTCACTGATGATCTATCTGTCACTTGTCCAATATATTGGGTCATGAAAGGGAAACCAACTAAAGCCTGATTATTTACCTTGTTTGAAATTGGTTTTCTTGAATGTGGTGCTCCTGTTTGTTTTGGCTTCAAGATCTGGAAAGAACACATTAAGCTTTCATCTATGCTTAACAAAGCACCCGCATTATCGAATTCTCCACAGTAGTTTGGAGCTGAAAAGATGGTGACTAATCTCCTTTCTGCAAAGAACTCATAGCCATCCTCTACCACCTGAGGACATTCATGCTTCAGTTATATAAATGCCATGATGAATAAGATAAAAGTAAGGTAGAGCAATTTCCGCCTACCTGGTGAGCTCGGCAAATGAGGTCAAGATCATTCTTCTCCAAAAATTCTACAAGCTTATCCGCACCGAAAGTACAAGCAACACCTCTGTCACTCTCCCCCCACCCTTGTGTGTCAGAACTAGGATCAGACCAAAGCAAATCACATAGAAGACCATAGTCAGGAATTTCAACAGGCCTCTCAATATCCTTAATTTGATCTAAGCTATTCAATTCAGGTGAGAGGCCACCATGCATACAGAATATCTTATCATCAATAAGCGCTGCCATAGGCAAGCAGTTGAAGCAATCACAGAATATCTTCCACAGACGAACATTGAATCTCCTCTTGCATTCATCATAGAAACCATAAACTCTGTTAATTTTTGCATCTTCGTGGTTTCCTCTCAACAAGAAAACCTTATCAGGGTACTTCACTTTATACGCCAGAAGCAGACATATGGTTTCCAAGCTTTGTTTGCCTCTATCCACGTAGTCTCCAAGGAAAAGATAAGTCGAAGTTGGAGGATAGCCACCCAAATCGAACAGCCTCAGAAGATCAACAAACTGACCATGGATATCACCTACAAGGCAAAAAAGAAGAAATGTTCTATAATGACAGATTCCAAAACGTAACAAAAGGATGAAATATGATCCCAGGTGACCAAGTCCAAATATGGAGAGATGGCCAAGGACAACAAAAATATGTATAAGAGGTTTAATAACGAATTCAACCAAATGTGTGCACCGAGTCTACTGTACTTCCTAAAGATGGAAAAGGGGCTTTGTACAACAAGTGGTGCACAGTTTTACGACGATCCTTATTCTGAGAATGTTAAATAACCGACCTGATTTTCATAAAGGTATTAAAAGATTAGGGTTCTGTTGGGCATCACTGCCTTTCAGAATGAAAAGAACAGAATAAAGATATGAATAACCTATTATTATGGTATTAAAAAACCATTTCGACACCAAGTAAGCACTTGAGTCTTACAGAAAAAACTTACAAAGAAAAAATTATTACTAACTACATTGAAACAAAATGATCATCGTGTCAGTAACTTTAAGAATGCAATTGTGTTACACATAACAAACACAGTGGTCAAATAGCAAAGTCATAATTGTCATGACATAGGGTAGCACACACAGATGAAGTGTCAAGAGGTTTATGCATTTGGCACGTAGCTGAGGGACGCCCATTTGTACTATCCTACCCTTCTATCAATGGAAAGATACGCAACCTGTGTATTCACGAAAAAACTTTGTTAGGAAAGAGTCCAGTCAGTTTAGCAGTTGGATTAGACTTGTGATAGACTTACCGGCCTCTCGGTCAAGTCTTGTGTACTATATAAAGGGGCTGACCCTCTCAATAAAGGGTAGAAGAATATCGTTGTCTACCTTTACCTACCTTTTAGTAATTAGGGTTATGTCAGTAGTAGATCCTTCCAATTGGACATTTCAAATTTAAACCACTTATCATCCTATCCTAAAATGTATAAAAGGATAACACAAGTGTACCCATAGAGCAAAGACTGTACCAACTCTGGCCATTGACCACGCTGCAAGAACACGGGCCAAGATTCTTAAATTGGACATTTCAGATTCCTAAATTTCAGACATCATACCTATGAGTATGTCAATATTTCAACAGAGTATACTTGTTCTTACAGAAAACGTTACCGGGTCCTCAACAGTCAATACCCCAATTCAACCGTACGCGCCGGACATCGGGAAAAATCGAACATAAATAATCCATCTCTGGGAGTCAGGCATATACGGCCCAAATGCACAAACGCGCCACAAAGAGGGGGGCGCGCGGTATGGTATGCCCGAATCAGAGGGTAGTGGAGGGGCCTTGAGGCCGGTGCTCACCGCAGATCTTGACGGGCGCGGGAATGCGCAGGAGGTTGGGCTGCGAGAGGAGCACCCTTTTGGCCTCGACGCAGAGCTGGCGGATCTCCGCCTCCGACAGCTGGACCTGGCGCCCTCCGCGGCCCCCTTCGACGAGCCGCCGAACCACCTCGTCCAACGCGGCCCCATCCATGGCGTCCATCGATGCCCGCGTCATCATCATCTTCACCGCTCTCCACCGTCCACCGGCTCGATCCCTAGACGACGACGGAGGTGCGAGGAGGATTAGAAATGGAGGAGGAGGGTACTCTCGGAAAAAAAAATGGAGGAGGAGGTGGTGGGGATTGGATAATGGCGTGGTAATTATGGTTTTTTTTAACGAACGTGGTAAATATGGGTTTTTTTTTTTAGAAAGCACTCGTATTTCATTCAATTACAAACAAGATCCGTATAAATACGAGTACAAAGACGCAAACATACATCACAGGCACAAGCAGTACAGCTGTCCCACCATATCAACGAGAGCACCCAAACAAACACCAAAATCACGTAAAAGTCCTTGGGTCCCTGTTCATCCTCAACCTTCAAACCGCCGTAATCTCTGCCAACGCCGGAGCAAAGGAGAGTCGTCGGCCAAGAAGCAAGGGCAGGAGCACCATCGCCACAAAGGCTTTGTGAGCCGCATATAGGTCCCGTCCCAGCGGACGGGAACCAGTGTTCCGGCGCATCGGCCAGGGACATTCCCCGTGCTCCCCTCACCTTGGATCCGCCACAGCCATCGGCCTACGCCGACGAGGAGCAGCATCACCAGCCACCACGCCCACCACATCACCACAATCATTGATCGCCTGCAACGAGCGGATCTGAAATCACCGATCCAGATGCCGCCGACTCCTGTACACCACCACCGCGCAACCGGCACCGCCGGCCCGGTGGAACCCTGCCTCCCTAGCCCTTGTAGTAGTTATGGTTGTGTATATTTTTTTTTTTTTGCACATCTAAGCATAAAAAAGAAAAAAAACATAGAGAAGTAAATACCCATACGGATCTCCGCGAAGGATCAATGATATAGAATTTAGATGTGTAATACTTATGGCACATCTAGATGTGATCGTCCGCTGGATCGTGGGTGGACGCCTACGTGTGGGTCAAGATCTTCAAATCACTAATTAAGGAGCATTCTTTGCAAAGGTCGTCATTTGTCGTAACCTAAGAGTTTTCTTTTTATAGATCCATTTATTCAAAACGTTTTATCTCTTAAACTGTGTGTACAAATCTCGAACCATTTTCGCCCGTTGGATTCCTCGCGTCAAGATCTTCAAAATTAGATCCCATGTTGATAGATTTTGAGAACCATTTTTTCATGAAAAAACAAACAAAAAAACCGAACCAGGGCACTTTTTTTCCTTTCTCGAAAGGCACGACTGTGCCTCTCAAGGAAGCAAATCCATGCCTCCACGAAAAGTAAACACATGCCTCTCCCGGAAGGAAAGAAAAGAAAACGTGATGCGGAGCATCCTACGGACATCACCATGTCAAGAGTCCATTCGGCAAGTGACACGTGCGACATCTACTTCACATACCCAAAGGTGAATCATCTCCTTTACACGTGCTCACTTGACCCCTTCGAGAATGGTATACTACTTGACACTTCTCCCGTGTGCATGCATAGGTATTGTTGGAGCTTCACGGACGAGGAGGAGGAGTGCAAGCGCCAAGGAACAACTACACCATCCGCGAGGGAAGCATGGAAGCGGAGATGGAAGAAGATGATGCTGCTGAAGCTACAGCAGCCGGACATCCGGCCATGTCCCGGACATCCGGCCTTCCCCCGGACATCCAGCCCCTCGCCCGGAAATCCGACTACGTCTACTCAGAGAGCACTGGAAATGGACCAGCGCCAGCCCGGACATCCAGCCATCACCCCGGACATCCGGCTCCTCCCGAAGCCCCGGACATCCGGCCATCCCTCTCGGAAATCCGGCAACGACTATCCAGAGGAGGACTGGAACGGCCACCGCAAGGCCGGACATCCGGCGAGTGCCCCGGACATCCGGCGTCCCGCGAACGGCCGGACATCCGGCGCCTGCCTGCGTGCATGAACAGGGCCCGAGGCCCATGTATCCCCCCTCTCACTTACCCCTTCGTGGACTTGCCTATATATACTCCACCTCCACCTCCTTTCTAGGGTTAGCAAATATGATAGCTCATTTGTATGTGAGCTTTGCTCCTACCTACCTCTACTCTTGAGAGAGAGAGAGACTACCACTCCCATGGAGTTCAAGACCTCCATGTGAGAAGATCCTGCGGGATATCATCAAGACCCCTCACGGGAAGATCCGTCTAGGATATCATCAAGACCTCCTCATGGAGATGAACTTTACCTTGTATCTTTCCTTTTGTTGTTCATGTACCTTGTGGATCTTGTGTGTTTGATTGTCTAGTGGATGTGTGATTGGACTTGTTCTTGAGTGTTTCCCCTTGTGATTTCTCCCCACGCTTCCCCGTGTTCTTCGTGTTCTTTGAGGGAATCCACTCCAATCGTGAAAGATCGGCCTACACCGGGTTTAGCCCCGTATCAAAACGTGTTTTTTTTCGTTTCCGAGAAGTCGCGCAAGCAAATCCGTACCTCCACGAGAAGTAAATCCATGCCTTTCACGGAAGGGAAAAAAAGAAAACACGTTTTTTTTCATTTCTGAGAGGTACGACCATGCTTCTCGCAGAAGCAAATTCGTGCCTCTCGCGGAGGAAAAGAAAACATGTTTTTCACGCAAAAAAACATTTTTTTGTCCAAAAGCAAAGAAAGGCCCATTGAAAACCAAAAACCAGCAAAAAATCATCTAAAAAGCCGAAAACGTGTGCGAAAAAATAAAGAAAACACAAAAATCAGAGAGAGCGTCCAGGGCGCGAGCCCACTCACGTGACCTTTGCGGGGGCTCACAAAGGAGTGCTCCTTGGTTAGATGCTTCGTGTGGGTCTCATGTGCCACTGGGTTTTCTTTATCTTGAGGCCGTTGCGATTCGGCAGTTTAGATAGGAAAAATCGTTTTTTCCAAGGGAAGCGACCAGTGTGATCTGGTCTTGCCTCCAACATGGTAGACACGATTCAACTCAAACAAAAGTTGCTCCATCTATCCCATAATATAAGAGCGTTTTTGACATGGTGTTAGTGTTCCGGCCTACTTTCACGTTCCTCCACGATATACAGCACTTACGGCGAGCGACTCCTGCTCGTTAAATTTTCATAAACATCTTGAAGGGGGCATAGGTCGAAGTGTATGTTGGTTTTATAGCGCGTTGGTCGTACACTAGGTGATGAGGACATCAATACCATTGTTACACCCACAGCCCCTGCTGCTATACATACTGGACCAATTACTAGAGCTCGCGCACGCCAATTAAATTATCAGGTACTTTCGTTTCTTGGTAATGATTCTAATGTTCATGAGAATATGATGCTGCCTAAATTGGATACATTTGTTTTGCTTACAAATGAAGGGCCTAGCTTGGACAAAAAAGAGGAACCTTGGAGCAAGTTCAAGCATGGAGATGATGGCATGCGCAAGGGGAACAAGAACGGAGTTACAAGTGATGATTTCAGGACTTTGAAGCCACCATAAGAAGTGCAGGAAGCCTTGGACGAAATATACAAGATGCCACTTCATAAATTTCGTCCAGAGGCTATTATAGGTGCTGCGTCACCTTATTATTGGGCCAGGCCCATGTAATTTCGAAATACTTGAGTATAGGCTATTTTTAGAGTCCGTATGTGTGGGGAAACAAGAGATAGGGTTGGTTTCGGACCCCTCCTTCAAGGGCCACGAAATCCCCCCCCCCCTCTTCCTCCATATATACAGCCCTTAGGGCACCGTTTAGACTTAGGGTTTTGTTTAGATTAAAAGTTCGCCATAGCTACAACTTCGCGTACTTCGTTTGTGTTCAACGACCAGACCAAGACGTCACAGAACCCCACCTTGATCAATAAAGCTTTCATCTTATATTCGCAATATTCAGATTGCAAATCTTAGTTTCTTGCTTGTTCTTCGTTTGCTTGCAGGAGATAGACCCTCGTGGTCAGGTTGATTGTGCTCCGGCGTGGTCAATAACCTCTCGGAGTTGGTTTAGCGATTGCTAAGGCGCGACGTCCTCGCACGTTCGTAGTCGGATCGTCAAAGTCTACTCCACCAAAAACGATAGCTATCATCTCATCGAAAGATCGGGACACCCTCGCCTCTATCAAGTGGTATCAGATTCCCAGGTTGCTCGGTGAGATTTACAATTTTTCGTAGTTTAGATCGAGTATGTTCTTCATACCTACAGTCCAGGAAAAAGCCAAAAAAAAAATTAGGGTTAGTTCATCATATCCGAACCAATCTGAGCCTTTGCATAATCTTTTTAGGGTTTTTGCTTTGTTGAATTTGCGGTTGCATCGTCGTGTCAAGTTGCTGGTCTTAGCGTCTAGTTCTTTAGAGTTTTGAGTTCTGTTCACAAGTTGTCACGCCGCCGCCGCACCATCATCATCGCCCCTACCATATACCACCACAGCTTATCTTCTATTTCTCTGAGTCCATATACCACCACCGATCCGAGTCCATATACCACCACCGATCCGAGTCCATATACCACCACCAATCCGAGCCCACATATACTACCGTCATATACCATCACCAGTCCGAGTTCCACCAGATTCATCTCTGCCACCAGTCCTAGTCCGAGTCCAGTATTTATTCCTTTATTTTAGAGTTCCAGATCACGCGATACTACGAGTCGTGAACAAGTCGGATTCCCCAATTTTCGTGCTACCCGCAGAAGAAAAATAGTTCCAGTTTCAAAAAAAAAAACTAAGTCTGGAAAATTCTGGCTAGGCAGTTTTTAGACCATTTGTAGACTTTTTCGAAAAAAAAATTGTTGCGGAGCAAAAAAAAAGAGGAAAAAAAGTGCAAAAAAAAAAAGAAAAAAATTCAGAGTGTGCTCCTCCCTTGTTTACGTGCAGCGCCGTGATTTTTGTTAGTGTTCTAGGCTCGCGTCTCTAGCACGGTCTAGCCTAGGACCAGCACAGTACCGTCGTTGAGAGTTTATTCAACATTGCATCTCTGAATTGATTATTGCTGACCCTTTTTGCTACCATATCATAAGCCTTCCCAGCTCCACATACATCTACATCGTGTGTTTGACACCACCTGGCAATCGCTCTGTCCAAGCTCTGAGAGTTTTGACTACAAAGGTTGCCGATCACCACCTGCTGCTGGGTAAGAACTGGTAAGAATTTGAGATTTGCTTGACGGATTTGTGACACCACACCACACCACCACCACTTTCTAGTAGTCTGTAGGATCATATTCTTGTGTGTTTCTATTGCTGCTAACCATGGCAGGATCACAAGCCGACGAGATTGACTGGGAGAACATGACGAACAAGGAGTTGCATGATAAATTTCAGCAAATGATGAGTGGCTAGGTGGGAGATGTGCTAAACAGATTTGAAGAGGCCATGGAGAAGATAGATGGCATGGAGAAGTTGTTCGAGACAAAGTTGGATAACAAGTTTAATGAATTGCTCACGCGTCTTCCCCAACCACCACCGGCTGCACCTGTCGCACCTCTGCAACGACAACAACAACGCCCCCTTCCAAATCAGTTCGGACAAGCGAAGCGTGTTCCTCTTGAGGATGGCCAAACTTCTGGTGCTGCTGTACCTACTGTTGATGCTTCTTTGGCTCCTGCTCCTGCTGCTGCTGGTGCCGAGGAGGAGGATGATTACGCGGGCGATTATGAGGATGAGGTTGATCAAAATCATAACTACGTGCAACCACCAGCACCAGGTCGTCCACATGCAAATAATCGCAATGGTAGGTCTGCACCACCACTTCAGGTACGAGATCATGACCATCTTCCTAAATTAAAATTGAATATTCCACCATTCGAGGGTAGATATGTTCCTGATATATATCTTACTTGGGAGTTAGAAACTGAACAACGTTTTACATGTTTACAATATCCCGAGGAACGACGTGTTGCTGCTGCTGTTTGTGCTTTCACTAGTTTTGCATGTGTATGGTGGTCTGAACATTGTAGATTATATCCTATTCCAGCTACGTGGGCTGCTTTGAAAACTGCTATGCGTGCTCGTTGGGTTCCACCATATTATCAACGTGAATTACTTCAAAAATTGCAGCGCTTAAGACAAGGAAAAAATTCTGTAGAAGAATATTATCAGGAATTACAAACTGGCATGATTAGATGTGGTATTGTTGAGGAGAATGAAGCTATGCTTGCATGTTTCATGGGTGGATTAAATAGAGAGATTCAGACCATTCTAGAGTATAAGGAGTATAATAATATCACTCGTTTATTCCATCTTGCTTGTAAAGCTGAACGTGAAGTGCAGGATCGACAGGCATTGGCGCGAACTAATTTTTCTGCAGGTCGATCTTCATCATGGACACCACGTGCCTCCTCTACTCCCACACGTCCTACTGCGGCACCACTGACTTCAGCCGCCAATTCCAACCGAGATACAAGAAAACAGGCACCACCACCACCATCTGCCAAGAGTACACCTTCTGGGCCTGCCCAGAGCTCTTCTTCATCTATGGCATCAACAGGGCACACACATGATATTATTTGTCGTCGTTGTAAGGGAAGAGGTCATTATGCGAGAGACTGCCAATCTCCGCGTGTTATGATTGCTACTGAGGATGGTGGGTATGAGTCCGCTAGTGATTATGATGAGGAGACTATGGCTCTTATTATAAGTGAAGAACACGGTGGAGATGATTCTGATCATGAGACGCAATACATGGCTCCTAAGGACGCTGACAGGTATGAATGTTTAGTTGCTCAACGTGTTTTGAGTGTGCAGGTCACACAAGCTGAGCAAAATCAGAGGCATAATTTGTTCCATACAAAGGGAGTTGTGAAGGAACGTTCTGTTCGCGTCATCATAGATGGAGGGAGCTGCAACAACTTGGCTAGCATGGAGATGGTGGAGAAGCTATCTCTCACCACAAGACCACATCCACATCCTTACTATATCCAATGGTTCAACAACAGCGGCAAGGTTAAGGTAACACGTACTGTTCGTGTGCATTTTAGTATCTCTACATATGCTGATTATGTTGATTGTGATGTGGTACCCATGCAAGCATGTTCCATGTTACTTGGTAGACCATGGCAATTTGATAAAAATTCTGTACACCATGGTAGAAACAATCAGTATACTCTTGTTCATAAGGATAAACATATTACTTTGCTTCCTATGACTCCTGATTCTATTTTGAAAGATGATATTAATAGAGCTAGTAAAGCAAAGCAGGAGAAAAATAAGAGTGAAAATCAGATTGTGGCAAAAGAATTTGAGCAACAAATGAAGCCTAATAATAAACCATCTAGTGTTGCTTCTGAAATTAAATTGAAAAGTGCATGCTTACTTGCCACCAAATCTGATATTGATGAGCTAGATTTCAGCAATTCTGTTTGCTATGCTTTTGTGTGCAAAGAGGCGTTATTTTCATTCGAGGACGTGCCTTCCTCTTTGCCTCCTGCGGTCACTAACATTTTGCAGGAGTTCGCTGACGTCTTTCCACAAGACGTGCCACCGGGATTATCACCTATTCGCGGGATTGAGCATCAGATTGACTTAATTCCCGGTGCTTCGTTGCCAAACCGTGCGCCATACCGTACCAATCCAGAGGAGACGAAGGAGATTATGCGTCAAGTACAGGAGCTGCTCGACAAAGGTTATATACGCGAATCTCTTAGTCCTTGTGCTGTTCCTATTATACTAGTGCCAAAAAAGGATGGTACGTCGCGTATGTGTGTTGATTGTAGAGGCATTAATAATATTACTATTCGTTATCGTCATCCTATTCCTAGGCTAGATGATATGCTTGATGAATTGAGTGGCTCTACAATATTCTCCAAAGTTGATTTGCGTAGTGGATACCATCAAATTCGTATGAAATTGGGAGATGAATGGAAAACAGCATTTAAAACTAAGTTCGGTTTATATGAGTGGTTAGTCATGCCTTTTGGGTTAACTAATGCACCTAGTACTTTCATGAGATTAATGAACGAAGTTTTACGTGCTTTCATTGGACGATTTGTGGTAGTTTACTTTGATGATATATTGATTTATAGCAGATCTTTGGAGTAACATTTGGAACATTTACGTGTTGTTTTTATTGCTCTACGTGATGCACGTTTGTTTGGTAACCTTGGGAAGTGCACCTTTTGCACCGACCGAGTATCTTTTCTTGGCTATGTTGTTACTCCACAGGGAATTGAAGTTGATAAAGCCAAGATTGAAGCTATTGAGAGTTGGCCGCAGCCCAAAACGGTCACACAAGTGAGGAGTTTCCTTGGCCTCGCTGGTTTCTATAGGCGTTTTGTGAGAGATTTCAGTACCATTGCTGCACCTCTCAACGAGCTTACAAAGAAGGATGTGCCTTTTGTTTGGGGTACCGCACAGGAAGAAGCCTTCACGGTGTTGAAAGATAAGTTAACACATGCTCCTTTACTCCAACTTCCTGATTTTAATAAGACTTTTGAGCTTGAATGTGATGCTAGTGGAATTGGATTAGGAGGTGTGTTATTACAAGATGGCAAACATGTTGCATACTTTTCTGAAAAATTGAGTGGGCCTAGTCTGAATTTCTCTACTTATGATAAGGAATTATATGCTCTTGTTCGGACTTTGGAAACATGGCAACATTATTTATGGCCCAAAGAATTTGTTATTCATTCTGATCATGAATCTTTGAAACATATTAAAAGTCAAGCCAAACTGAACCGTAGACATGCTAAATGGGTTGAATTCATTGAGACTTTCCCTTATGTCATTAAACACAAGAAGGGTAAAGAAAATGTTATTGCTGATGCATTGTCTCGTCGTTATACTATGCTTTCACAACTTGACTTTAAAATATTTGGTTTGGAGACCATCAAAGATCAATATGTGCATGATGCTGAATTTAAAGATGTATTGCAGAATTGTAAAGAAGGGAGAACATGGAACAAGTTCGTCGTTAACGATGGATTTGTGTTTCGTGCTAACAAGCTATGCAGTCCAGCTAGCTCCGTTCGTCTTTTGTTGTTGCAGGAGGCGCATGGAGGAGGATTAATGGGACACTTTGGCGTAAAGAAGACGGAGGATGTACTTGCTACACATTTCTTTTGGCCAAAGATGAGACGGGATGTTGAGCGCTTTGTTGCTCGCTGCACTACATGTCAAAAAGCTAAGTCACGACTCAATCCTCATGGTTTATATATGCCGTTGCCTGTACCTAGTGTTCCATGGGAGGATATATCTATGGACTTTGTTTTGGGTTTACCTCGAACAAAGAAGGGGAGGGATAGCATATTTGTTGTCGTGGATAGGTTCTCGAAAATGGCACACTTTATACCATGTCATAAAAGCGATGATGCTGCTAATGTTGCTGATTTGTTCTTTCGTGAAATTATTCGCTTGCATGGTGTGCCAAATACTATTGTTTCAGATCGTGATACCAAATTTCTTAGCCACTTTTGGAGATGTTTATGGGCTAAGTTGGGGACTAAACTGCTTTTTAATACTACTTGTCACCCCCAAACTGATGGACAAACTGAAGTAGTCAATAGAACTTTGTCTACTATGCTTAGGGCTGTTTTGAAGAATAACAAGAAAATGTGGGAAGAATGCTTGCCTCATATTGAATTTGCTTATAATCGTTCGTTGCATTCTACTACTAAGATGTGCCCTTTTGAAATTGTATATGGTTTCCTACCTTGTGCACCTATTGATTTGTTGCCTCTTCCATCTTCGGAGAAGGTTAATTTTGATGCTAAACAATGTGCTGAATTGATCTTAAAAATGCATGAGTTAACTAAGGAGAACATTGAGCGTATGAATGCTAAATATAAACTTGCTGGAGATAAGGGTAGAAAACATGTTGTGTTTGCACCTGGAGATCTTGTTTGGTTACATTTGCGTAAGGATAGATTTCCTGATTTGCGCAAATCAAAGCTGATGCCACGTGCTGATGGTCCTTTTAAGGTGTTAGAAAAAATAAATGATAACGCATATAAACTTGAGCTGCCTGCAGATTTTGGGGTTAGTCCCACTTTAAATATTGCAGATTTGAAGCCTTATTTGGGTGAGGAAGATGAGCTTCCGTCGAGGACGACTTCATTTCAAGAAGGGGAGGATGATGAGGACATCAATACCATTGTTACACCCACAGCCCCTGCTGCTATACATACTGGACCAATTACTAGAGCTCGCGCACGCCAATTAAATTATCAGGTACTTTCGTTTCTTGGTAATGATTCTAATGTTCATGAGAATATGATGCTGCCTAAATTGGATACATTTGTTTTGCTTACAAATGAAGGGCCTAGCTTGGACAAGAAAGAGGAACCTTGGAGCAAGTTCAAGCATGGAGATGATGGCATGCGCAAGGGGAACAAGAACGGAGTTACAAGTGATGATTTCAGGACTTTGAAGCCACCATAAGGAGTGCAGGAAGCCTTGGACGAAATATACAAGATGCCACTTCATAAATTTCGTCCAGAGGCTATTATAGGTGCTGCGTCACCTTATTATTGGGCCAGGCCCATGTAATTTCGAAATACTTGAGTATAGGCTATTTTTAGAGTCCGTATGTGTGGGGAAACAAGAGATAGGGTTGGTTTCGGACCCCTCCTTCAAGGGCCACGAAATCCCCCCCCCCCTCTTCCTCCATATATACAGCCCTTAGGGCATCGTTTAGACTTAGGGTTTTGTTTAGATTAAAAGTTCGCCATAGCTGCAACTTCGCGTACTTCGTTTGTGTTCAACGACCAGACCAAGACGTCACAGAACCCCACCTTGATCAATAAAGCTTTCATCTTATATTCGCAATATCCAGATTGCAAATCTTAGTTTCTTGCTTGTTCTTCGTTTGCTTGCAGGAGATAGACCCTCGTGGTCAGGTTGATTGTGCTCCGGCGTGGTCAATAACCTCTCGGAGTTGGTTTAGCGATTGCTAAGGCGCGACGTCCTCGCACGTTCATAGTCGGATCGTCAAAGTCTACTCCACCAAAAACGATAGCTATCATCTCATCGAAAGATCGGGACACCCTCGCCTCTATCACTAGGTCATACAACGTGTTTGTCCTAATAACCTCGTGCATCCGGCTTCACCGGTACACTGTGCCTATAATGCATGACTTCTACTCACCTCCGACTCGTTAGATTTTCATAAACATCTTGAACGAGGCATAGGTCGAAGTGTGTATTGGTCGTACAACGTGTTTGTTGTAATAACCTCGTACATCCGGCTTCGCCGGTGCACGTCGCCTACGGCGCACAGTTCCTGGTCGCCACAGGCAGTGCTTCCTCCAATAGTTCTGGCTAGGGGCATAGATCAGTGCTTCTTCGGTGCTTCCCTCTAACAGTTTTGGAGGCACAGATCAGTGCTTCTTCAGGGCACATATCAGTGCTTCCCTCCAACGATTCTGGATGCATAGATCAGTGCTTCTTCAGACACAAATCAGTGCTTCCCTCCAATGGTTCTGGAGGCACAGATTAATGCTTCTTCAGGGCACGATCAGTGTTTCCCTCCAACAGTTTTGCAGGCACAGATTAGTGCTTCTTCGGTGCATAGTTAATGCTTCTTCGAATAGTTCTGGAGGCACAGATCACTGGCTTCAGGGCATAGGCATTTTGGAGGCACAGATGAGTGGTCCTCTGGGGCACTATTTTTCTTCCTTGTTTCCTTCAACAGTTCCAGTTGGAGGCACAGTTTCCTTCAATTGTTCTGGTTGGAGGCATAGGCAGTGGTTCCTCCATTAATTGTTCTTTTGGGGAACTGATCAGTGTTACGTGGCAGCATAAGAAGTAGTTCCAATACTAGTTCTGGAGGCACTGATCATTCGTCCTTCGCGGAATTGTTTTTCTCCCTTGTTTTGGAGGCACTAATCAAGGCTTTTTGGAAGCACATGCAGTGCTTAGTTAACTTGTCTTTGAAGCATAGATATAAGTTTCTTGGAATCCTGGACAGTGTTTTTCCCTAAATCTGGAGAAAATGTACGTGGTTTGTGTGTGTGTGTGTGGGGGGGGGGGGGTCTAAGTATTTTAACTACTTAACTGGTTCTTATTATTAGAAGTGGTTTGCAATAATTATTCAAACACTCGTTTGGGGGAATACAAGAATTATTGAAAGTGGGTTTGATGCGGAGCATCCTACGGTCATCCCCATACCTACCTTCATCTCCCAAAGTGCCAAGTGGACCGATGACACAAGCACGTGCAAGAGCTATCGAGACCTAGGTGACATCTCTCCTTAACGAGCTTATGTGTAAACCACGTGAGATATGGCTACTACCTCAATCGGAAATGTATGTGTGCTTAGGTATGAAGAAGACCACCTTGGAATCGCTCAGAATGACGACCAAGTCCCCAAGTACACGGATGATGAAGCACGACGAACGAAACCGCTGAAAGGCTACAGCGGCCTGACATCCGGCCCCTAACCCAGACATCCGGCGCCTGAAGGATTGGGCAACAGCGGCAAGGAAGCCGCTACAAAGCTCCAGGAGCCAGGCATCCGGCCCGATTGCCCGGACATCAGGCCCCCGCCCGGGAATCCGGCCTGAGGACACCTGAGAGCAATAGAAGTTTGGACAGCTCCTTGCCGCACATCCGGCACCCAGCCCGGACGTCTGGCACCTGCGAGTGCCTAACCGGACCAGAGGCCCATGTATCCCCTCTTCCCCTCTCTCATCTAGTGGAACACTATATATAGGCACTCTCCTCCTCCTAGCTAGGGTTATCAAAGGTTTAGCTCATTTGAGATTGAGTTTTGCCCATCCACTTACCTCTCCCATGGAGATCAAGGCCTGCATGTGAGATGTGTTGGAAATATGCCCTAGCTGCAATAATAAATTGGTTATTATTATATTTCCTTAATCATGATAAAGGTTTATTATTCATGCTAGAATTGTATTGACCGAAAACTTAAATGCATGTGTGGATACATAAACAAATACCGTGTCCCTAGTAAGCCTCTACTAGACTAGCTCGTTGGTCAAAAGATGGTTAAGGTTTCCTAACTATAGACATGTGTTGTCACTTGATAACGGGATCACATCATTAGGAGAATGATGCGATGGACAAGACCCATCCATTAGCTTAGCATATGATCGTTCAGTTTATTGATACTGCTTTCTTAAAATGTCAAATACATATTCCTTCGACCATGAGATCATGCAACTCCCGGATACCGGAGGAATACCTTGTGTGCTATCAAACGTCACAACGTAACTGGGTGATCATAAAGATGCTCTACAGGTATCTCCAAAGGTGTCTGTTGAGTTGGCATGGATCGAGATTGGGATTTGTCACTCCGTGTATCAGAGAGGTATCTCTGGGCCCTCTCGGTAATACAGCATCACAAGAAGCTTGCAAACTAAGTGACTAAGGATTTAGTTACGAGATGATGTATTACAGAACGAGTAAAGAGACTTGCCAGTAATGAGATTGAACTAGGTATGGAGATACCGATGATCGAATCTCTGGCAAGTAACATACCGACAGACAAAGGGAACTACGCATGTTGTCATAAAGGTTCGACCAATAAAGATCTTCGTAGAATATGTAGGAACCAATATGGGCATCCAGGTCCCGCTATTGGTTATTGACCGGAGAAGCGTCTTGGTCATGTCTACATCATTCTCAAACCCGTAGGGTCCGCACGCTTAACGTTCGTTGATGATATAGTATTATATGAGTTATGTGAATTGGTGACCGAATGTTGTTTGGAGTCCTAGATGAGATCACGAACATGACGAGGAGCTTCGGAATGGTCCGGAGGTAAAGATTGATATATAGGACGATACTATTTGGTCTCCGGAAAGGTTTCGGAATGCACCGGGTATTCATCGGATCACCGGAAGGGGTTCCGGGAGACCTACGAGGAGTTTATGGGCCTAATGGGCCAAGGGGGGGAACACACCAGCCCACAAGGGGTTGGTGCGCCCTCTCCCTAGCCGCCGGCCCTCTTGGGAAGGAAAGGAGGGCTCCAAAGGCAAGGGAGCCGTCGGCCCCCCTCCTGCCTTCTCCTCCACCCCCTAGGAAGGAAAGGGGGCGCCCAGGGCAGGCGCCTTAGGGCTAGCCGCCGGCCCCCTTGGGGCGCCCTAGGCTGCCTCCCCTTCTCCCCCCACTTATATATATGAGAGGAGGGAGAGGGGCAACACACACCACGATCCCCAAGCCGTGTGCGGCGCCCCGTCTCCCCCTAGTTCTAGTTCCTCCTCTGTCCACGTCCGTTGTGCTTGGCGAAGCCCTGCAGATAGTTTCACCACCACCGTCACCATGTCGTCGTGCTGCTAGAACTCATCTACTAGTTCGCCTCTCTTGCTGGATCGAGAAGGCGAGGATGTCATCAAGCTGAACATGTGCTGAACGAGGAGGTGCCGTACATTCGATACTTGATCGGGATGGATCATGAAGGTGTACGACTGATGACCCACAAGTATAGGGGATCTATCGTAGTCCTTTCGATAAGTAAGAGTGTCGAACCCAATGAGGAGCAGAAGGAAATGACAAGTGGTTTTCAGCAAGGTATTCTCTGCAAGCACTGAAATTATCGGTAACAGATAGTTTGGTGATAAGGCAAATCATAACGAGTAACAAGTAATAAAAGTAAACAAGGTGCAGCAAGGTGGCCCAATCCTTTTTGTAGCAAAGGACAAGCCTGGACGAACTCTTATATAAAGTAAAGCGCTCCCGAGGACACATGGGAATTGTTGTCAAGTTAGTTTTCATCATGCTCATATGATTCGCGTTCGTTACTTTGATAATTTGATATGTGGGTGGACCGGTGCTTGGGTGTTGCCCTTCCTTGGACAATCCTCCCACTTATGATTAACCCCTCTGGCAAGCATCTGCAACTACGAAAGAAGAATTAAGGTAAACCTAACCATAGCATGAAACATGTGGATCCAAATCAGCCCCTTACGAAGCAACGCATAAACTAGGGTTTAAGCTTCTGTCACTCTAGCAACCCATCATCTACTTATTACTTCCCAATGCCTTCCCCTAGGCCCAAATCATGGTGAAGTGTCGTGTAGTTGACGTTCACATAACACCACTAGAGGAAAGACAACATACATCTCATCAAAATATCGAACGAATACCAAATTCACATGATTACTTATAACAAGACTTCTCCCATGTCCTCAGAACAAACGTAACTACTCACAAAGCATATTCATGTTCATAATCAGAGGAGTATTAATTATCATTAAGGATCTGAACAAATGATCTTCCACCGAATAAACCAACTAGCATCAACTACAAGGAGTAATCAACACTACTAGCAACCCATAGGTACCAATCTGAGGTTTTGAGACAAAGATCGGATACAAGAGATGAACTAGGGTTTGAGAGGAGATGGTGCTGGTGAAGATGTTAATGAAGATTGACCCTCCCTCGATGAGAGGATCGATGGTGATGACGATGGCGATGATTTCCCCCTCCCGGAGGGATGTTTCCCCGGCAGAACAGCTCCGCCGGAGCCCTAGATTGGTTCTGCCCAGGTTCCGCCTCGAGACGGCGGTGCTTCGTCCCGAAAGCTTCCTTATGATTTTTTTCCAGGGTAAAAGACACCATATAGCCAAAGATGGGCACCGGAGGCCTGCCAGGGGGCCCACAAGGTCGGGGGGCGCGCCCAAGGGTGTAGGGGGCGCCCTCCACCCTTGTGGCTGGCTGGTGGCCCCCCTTTGGTTCTTTCTTCGCCCAATATTTTTTATATATTCCAAAAATAAGCTCCGTGAAGTTTAAGGACTTTTGGAGTTGTGCAGAATAGGTCTCTAATATTTGCTCCTTTTCAGTCCAGAATTCCAGCTGCCGGCATTCCCCCTCTTCATGTAAACCTTGTAAAATAAGAGACAAAAGGCATAAGTATTGTGCCATAATGTGTAATGACAGCCCATAATGCAGTAAATATTGATATAAAAGCATGATGCAAAATGGACGTATCAACTCCCCCAAGCTTAGACCTCGCTTGTCCTCAAGCGAAAGCCGATATCGAAAAATATGTCCACATGTTTAGAGATAGAGGTGTCGATAAAATAAAATACGGACATGAGGGCATCATGATCATCTTTAGAACAGCAACATATATTGTCATATAATTCCCTATGCTAAAGTAACAATTCATTCACAAGGTAAAGTATGAATCAGAAACTTCATTGAAAACTAACAAACTATGATCTCAGTCATTGAAGCAATTGCAATTTATCATAACATCAGAAAGAGTCAATATAAGAGCTTTTCAGCAAGTCCACATACTCAACTATCATTTAGTCTTTCACAATTGCTAACACTCACACGATACTTATGGGTACAAAGTTTCAATCGGACACAGAGAAAGATAGGGGCTTATAGTTTCGCCTCCCAACCTTTTACCTCAAGGGTAATGTCAACAATAATACTTTATGACAACCTACACCCGAGTGGATATATATATCTGGATCTTTCTCCAACACATAGTGCTTACCAAAAGGGAAAAGTGTAAAAAGAAAAGGTGAAGATCACCATGACTCTTGTATAAAGGTAGAAGATAAAAGATAGGCCCTTCGCAGAGGGAAGCAGAGGTTGTCATGCGCTTTTATGGTTGGATGCACAAAATCTTAATGCAAAAGAACATCACTTTATATTACCGCTTGTGATAAGGACCTTTATTATGCAGTCCGTCGCTTTTATTTCTTCCATATCACAAGTTCGTATAAAGCTTATTTTCTTCACACTAATAGATCATACATATTTAGAGAGCAATTTTTATTGCTTGCACCGATGACAACTTACTTGAAGGATCTTACTCAATCCATAGGTAGGTATGGTGGACTCTCATGGCAAAACTGGGTTTAGGGATGTTTGGAAGCACAAGTAGTATCTCTACTTGGTGCAAAGAATTTGGCTAGCATGAGAGGGAAAGACAAGCTCAACATGTTGGAGGATCCATGACAATATAACTTCTATTCAGATATAAGAAAACATAACCTATTATGTTGTCTTCCTTGTCCAACATCAACCTTTTAGCCTGTCATATTTTAATGAGTGCTCACAATTATAAAAGATGTCCAAGATAGTATATTTATATGTGAGACCTCTCTTTCTTTATTACTTCCTATTAATTGCAACAATGACCAAAACTATGTTTGTCAACTCCCAACAAATTTTAGTCATCATACTCTTTATATGTGAAGTCATTACTCTCCATAAGATCAATATATGATCTTTTTATTTCTTTTATTCTTTTATTCCCTCAAGATCATAGTAAGAAAGCAAAGCCCTTATCTCAAAACTACTCTTTATTATATATCTCACGGACTCGATTACATAGATAGAGATCGAAGCAAAACCCAAAGCTAGATCATACTAAAAACTTTATTCTACTAGATCTAAATATAACCAAAAGGATCAAACTAAGAAAAAAAGATAAAGATAAAGATGTGATGATGATACGATACCGGGGCACTCCCCCAAGCTTGGCAGTTGCCAAGGGGAGTGCCCATACCCATGTATTTAGATCTCTTTCTTCGGAGGTGGTGATGATGGAGTTGTTGATGAAGTAGGCTTGTCATCCATCTTCCAAGGCATAGGCTCACCATCATAGAAAGATGAACGAGTCTCCGGGATCCTCAAATCTATAGCCAAACTCATCCTCTTAAATCTGTATTCATACTCACAGTTTTGGTTTTGCAGGTCATAGATCTGGGATTGGAGATGCTCGATTTTCTCATGAAGCTTGAAGATGGCCTCCCCGATGTTCTTGGCATCCAGCTTGTGATTGTTGGTGAACTCCGCGATCATCATGTGATTGGCGTTGAGTCCACGTTCCACCATCCCTTGGCACTTGAAAACTTGTTGCTCCATTGCTTCGAGTCTTGTCTCCTCGCTTCCGGCCTTCTTCGGTCCCTCAACATCGCAAATGTGCAGCACCCCCTCACGCATCTCAATGGTTTGAGGATGTTGCAGCACCTCCGCGAGATAAGGGTTGATGACCTTCTCGAAAAACTTGTCCTTGGGGGCGCTTGGAGACGTCATGGCGATTTGGATCTGTCAGAAAAACAGCTCGAAACAAAAACAGAGGATTTTGTCGTGGTACGGTAGTCAAAACCTTCGGGAGATTATATAATGATTTTTTACCGACCAAAAGAAGTATTGTGCAAGAAAACGGAGTCCGGAGGGCACACGAGGTGGACACAAGGTCAGGGGGCGCGCCCGGGGGGTAGGGCGCGCCCTCCACCCTTGTGGTGGCCTCGTGTCTCTTCAGACTACTTTTAATTTTCCTAATTTTTTAAATATTCCAAAACGGAGAAAATTTATAATTGGAAACGTTTTGGAGTCGGTTTACTTACCGTACTACATACCTATTCCTTTTTGGAGTCTAGAACGTTCTGGAAAGTGTCCCTTATGTACTCCTCCGGTGTTACGGTATCAATTATATGGGTCTCCACATTTATGGGAGTACCTGAGATATAATGTTTAAGTCTTTGACCGTTCACCACCATCGGATTTTTACCTTCGGCATTGTTGATTTTTATGGCACCGGAACGATAGGCCTCCTCGATAATGTAAGGGCCTTCCCATTTAGAGAGAAGCTTTCCTGCAAAAAATCTTAAACGAGAGTTGTATAGCAAAACATGATCACCTATATTAAACTCACGCTTTTGTATCCTTTTGTCATGCCATCTTTTAACTTTTTCTTTAAACAACTTGGCATTCTCATAGGCTTGGGTTCTCCATTCATCAAGCGAGCTGATGTCAAATAACCTCTTCTCACTGGCAAGTTTGAAATCATAATTGAGCTCTTTAATAGCCCAATAAGCTTTATGTTCTAATTCAAGAGGTAAGTGACAAGCCTTTCCACAAACCATTTTATACGGAGACATACCCATAGGGTTTTTATAAGCCGTTCTATAAGCCCACAAAGCATCATCAAGTTTTTTAGACCAATTCTTTCTAGATCTATTAACAGTCTTTTGCAAAATCAATTTAATTTCTCTATTGCTCAATTCTACTTGACCACTAGACTGAGGATGATAAGGAGATGCAATTCTATGGTTGACATCATATTTAGCAAGCATTTTACGGAAAGCACCATGAATAAAATGTGAACCACCATCAGTCATCAAGTATCTAGGGACTCCAAACCTCAGAAAAATAACTTCTTTAAGCATCTTAATAGAAGTGTTATGATCAGCACTACTAGTTGGAATAGCTTCTACCCACTTAGTAACGTAATCAACAGCAACTAAAATATGTGTATACCCATTAGAGGAAGGAAAAGGTCCCATATAATCAAAGCCCCAAACATCAAATGGTTCAATAACAAGTGAATAATTCATAGGCATTTCCTGACGTCTACTAATATTACCAATCCTTTGGCATTCATCACATGACAAGACAAACTTACGAGCATCCTTGAAGAGAGTGGGCCAATAGAAACCAGATTGCAATACCTTGTGTGCAGTTCTATCTCCAGCGTGGTGTCCTCCGTAAGACTCGGAGTGACACTTGCGTAGGATCTGTTCCTGTTCATGCTTAGGTACACAACGTCTAATAACACCATCTACTCCTTCTTTATAAAGGTGTGGATCATCCCAAAAGTAATGTCTTAAGTCGTAGAAAAACTTTTTCTTTTGTTGGTATGTGAAACTAGGTGGTATAAATTTAGCAACAATGCAATTAGCATAATCAGCATACCATGGAGTATTACGAGAAGCATTTATGACAGCTAATTGCTCATCAGGAAAGCTATTCATCAATAGGCAGTGGATCATCAAGAACATTTTCTAACCTAGACAAGTTGTCTGCAACGGGGTTCTCAGCTCCCTTTCTATCAATAATATGCAAATCAGATTCTTGTAGCAAGAGAACCTATCTAATAAGTCTAGGTTTAGCATCTTTCTTTTCCATAAGATATTTAATAGTAGCATGATCAGTGTGTACAGTTACTGATAGAGGCGAGGGTGTCCCGATCTTTCGATGAGATGATAGCTATCGTTTTTGGTGGAGTAGACTTTGACGATCCGACTACGAACGTGCGAGGACGTCGCGCCTTAGCAATCGATAAACCAACTCCGAGAGGTTATTGACCACGCCGGAGCACAATCAACCTGACCACGAGGGTCTATCTCCTGCAAGCAAACGAAGAACAAGCAAGAAACTAAGATTTGCAATCTGGATATTGCGAATATAAGATGAAAGCTTTATTGATCAAGGTGGGGTTCTGCGACATCTTGGTCTGGTCGTTGAACACAAACGAAGTACGCGAAGTTGCAGCTATGGCGAACTTTTAATCTAAACAAAACCCAAAGTCTAAACGGTGCCCTAAGGGCTGTATATATGGAGGAAGAGGAGGGGATTTCGTGGCCCTTGAAGGAGGGGTCCGAAACCAACCCTATCTCTTGTTTCCCCACACATACGGACTCTAAAAACAGCCTATACTCAAGTATTTCGAAATTACATGGGCCTGGCCCAATAATAAGGTGACGCAGCACCTATAATAGCCTCTGGACGAAATTTATGAAGTGACATCTTGTATATTTCGTCCAAGGCTTCCTGCACTCATTATGGTGGCTTCAAAGTCCTGAAATCATCACTTGTAACTCCGTTCTTGTTCCCCTTGTGCATGCCATCATCTCCATGCTTGAACTTGCTCCAAGGTTCCTCTTTCTTGTCCAAGCTAGGCCCTTCATTTGTAAGCAAAACAAATGTATCCAATTTAGGCAGCATCATATTCTCATGAACTTTAGAATAATTACCAAGAAACGAAAGTACCTGATATTTTAATTGACGTGCGCGAGCTCTAGTAATTGGTCCAGTATGTATAGAAGCAGGGGCTGTGGGTGTAACAATGGTATTGATGTCCTCATCATCCTCCCCTTCTTGAAATGAAGTCGTCCTCGACGGAAGCTCATCTTCCTCACCCAAATAAGGCTTCAGATCTGCAATGTTAAAAGTGGGACTAACCCCAAAATCTGCAGGCAGCTCAAGTTTATATGCATTATCATTTATTTTCTCTAACACCTTAAAAGGACCATCAGCACGTGGCATTAGCTTTGATTTGCGCAAATCGGGAAATCTATCCTTACGCAAATGTAACCAAACAAGATCTCCAGGTGCAAACACAACATGTTTTCTACCCTTATCTCCAGCAAGTTTATATTTAGCATTCATACGCTCAATGTTCTCCTTAGTTAACTCATGCATTTTTAAGATCAATTCAGCACGTTGTTTAGCATCAAAATTAACCTTCTCCGAAGATGGAAGAGGCAACAAATCAATTGGTGCACGAGGAAGGAAACCATACACAATTTCAAAAGGACACATCTTAGTAGTAGAATGCAATGAACGATTATAAGCAAATTCAATATGAGGAAAACATTCTTCCCACATTTTCTTGTTATTCTTCAAAACAGCCCTAAGCATAGTAGACAATGTTCTATTGACTACTTCAGTTTGTCCATCAGTTTGGGGGTGACATGTAGTACTAAAAAGCAGTTTAGTCCCCAACTTAGCCCATAAACATCTCCAAAAGTGGCTAAGAAATTTAGTATCACGATCTGAAACAATAGTATTTGGCACACCATGCAAGCGTATAATTTCACGAAAGAACAAATCAGCAACATTAACAGCATCATCGCTTTTATGACATGGTATAAAGTGTGCCATTTTCGAGAACCTATCCACGACAACAAATATGCTATCCCTCCCCTTCTTTGTTCGAGGTAAACCTAAAACAAAGTCCATAGATATATCCTCCCAATGAACACTAGGTACAGGCAAAGGCATATATAAACCATGAGGATTGAGTCGTGACTTAGCTTTTTGACATGTAGTGCAGCGAGCAACAAAACGCTCAACATCCCGTCTCATCTTTGGCCAAAAGAAATGTGTAGCAAGTATATCCTCCGTCTTCTTCACGCCAAAGTGTCCCATTAATCCTCCTCCATGCGCCTCCTGCAACAACAAAAGACGAACGGAGCTAGCTGGAATGCATAGCTTGTTAGCACGAAACACAAATCCATCGTTAACGACGAACTTGTTCCATGTTCTCCCTTCCTTACAATTCTGCAATACATCTTTAAATTCAGCATCATGCACATATTGATCTTTGATGGTCTCCAAACCAAATATTTAAAGTCAAGTTGTGAAAGCATAGTATAACGACGAGACAATGCATCAGCAATAACATTTTCTTTACCCTTCTTGTGTTTAATGACATAAGGGAAAGTCTCAATAAATTCAACCCATTTAGCATGTCTACGGTTCAGTTTTGCTTGACTTTTAATGTGTTTCAAAGATTCATGACCAGAATGTATAACAAATTCTTTGGGCCATAAATAATGTTGCCATGTTTCTAAGGTCCGAACAAGAGCATATAATTCTTTATCATAAGTAGAATAGTTCAGACTAGGCCCACTCAATTTTTCAGAAAAGTATGCAACAGGTTTGCCATCTTGTAATAAAACACCTCCTAATCCAATTCCACTAGCATCACATTCAAGCTCAAAAGTCTTATTAAAATCAGGAAGTTGGAGTAAAGGAGCATGTGTCAACTTATCTTTCAATACCGTGAAGGCTTCTTCCTGTGAGGTACCCCAAACAAAAGGCACATCCTTCTTTGTAAACTCATTGAGAGGTGCAGCAATGGTGCTGAAATCTCTCACAAAACGCCTATAGAAACCAGCGAGTCCAAGAAAACTCCTCACTTGAGTGACCGTTTTGGGTTGTGGCCAACTCTCAATAGCTTCAATCTTGGCTTTATCAACTTCAATTCCCTGTGGAGTAACAACATAGCCAAGAAAAGATACTCGGTCGGTGCAAAAGGTGCACTTCCCAAGGTTACCAAACAAACGTGCATCACGTAAAGCAATAAAAACAACACGTAAATGTTCCAAATGTTCCTCCAAAGATCTGCTATAAATCAGTATATCATCAAAATAGACTACCACAAATCGTCCAATGAAAGCACGTAAAACTTCATTCATTAATCTCATGAAAGTACTAGGTGCATTAGTTAACCCAAAAGGCATGACTAACCACTCATATAATCCAAACTTTGTTTTAAATGCTGTTTTCCATTCATCCCCCAATTTCATACGAATTTGATGGTATCCACTACGCAAATCAACTTTGGAGAATATTGTAGAGCCACTCAATTCATCAAGCATATCATCTAGTCTAGGAATAGGATGACGATAACGAATAGTAATATTATTAATGCCTCTACAATCAACACACATACGTGATGTACCATCCTTTTTCGGCACTAGAATAATAGGAACAGCACAAGGACTAAGGGATTTGCGTATATAACCTTTGTCGAGCAACTCCTGTACTTGACGCATAATCTCCTTCGTCTCCTCTGGATTGGTACGGTATGGCGCACGGTTTGGCAACGAAGCACCGGGAATTAAGTCAATCTGATGCTCAATCCCGCGAATAGGTGGTAATCCTGGTGGCATGTCTTGTGGAAAGACGTCAGCGAACTCCTGCAAAATGTTAGTGACCGCAGGAGGCAAAGAGGAAGGCACGTCCTCGAATGAAAATAACGCCTCTTTGCACACAAAAGCATAGCAAACAGAATTACTGAAATCTAGATCATCAATATCAGATTTGGTGGCAAGTAAGCATGCACTTTTCAATTTAATTTCAGAAGCAACACTAGATGGTTTATTATTAGGCTTCATTTGTTGCTCAAATTCTTTTGCCACAATCTGATTTTCACTCTTATTTTTCTCCTGTTTTGCTTTACTAGCTCTATTAATATCATCTTTCAAAATAGAATCAGGAGTCATAGGAAGCAAAGTAATATGTTTATCCTTATGAACAAGAGTATACTGATTGTTTCTACCATGGTGTACAGAATTTTTATCAAATTGCCATGGTCTACCAAGTAATAATGAACATGCTTGCATGGGTACCACATCACAATCAACATAATCAGCATATGTAGAGATACTAAAATGCACACGAACAGTACGTGTTACCTTAACCTTGCCGCTGTTGTTGAACCATTGGATATAGTAAGGATGTGGATGTGGTCTTGTGGTGAGAGATAGCTTCTCCACCATCTCCATGCTAGCCAAGTTGTTGCAGCTCCCTCCATCTATGATGACGCGAATAGCCTAGGACCAGCACAGTACCGTCGTTGAGCGTTTATTCAACTTTGCATCTCTGAATTGATTATTGCTGACATTTTTGCTACCATATCATAAGCCTTCCCAGCTCCACATACATCTACGTCGTGCGTTTGACACCACCTGGCAATCGCTCTGTCCAATCTTTGAGAGTTTTGACTACAACGGTGGCCGATCACCACCTGCTGCTGTGATGAGGACATCAATACCATTGTTACACCCACAGCCCCTGCTTCTATACATACTGGACCAATTACTAGAGCTCGCGCACGCCAATTAAAATATCAGGTACTTTCGTTTCTTGGTAATGATTCTAAAGTTCATGAGAATATGATGCTGCCTAAATTGGATACATTTGTTTTGCTTACAAATGAAGGGCCTAGCTTGGACAAGAAAGAGGAACCTTGGAGCAAGTTCAAGCATGGAGATGATGGCATGCACAAGGGGAACAAGAACGGAGTTACAAGTGATGATTTCAGGACTTTGAAGCCACCATAATGAGTGCAGGAAGCCGTGGACGAAATATACAAGATGTCACTTCATAAATTTCGTCCAGAGGCTATTATAGGTGCTGCGTCACCTTATTATTGGGCCAGGCCCATGTAATTTCGAAATACTTGAGTATAGGCTGTTTTTAGAGTCCGTATGTGTGGGGAAACAAGAGATAGGGTTGGTTTCGGACCCCTCCTTCAAGGGCCACGAAATCCCCTCCTCTTCCTCCATATATACAGCCCTTAGGGCACCGTTTAGACTTTGGGTTTTGTTTAGATTAAAAGTTCGCCATAGCTGCAACTTCGCGTACTTCGTTTGTGTTCAACGACCAGACCAAGACGTCACAGAACCCCACCTTGATCAATAAAGCTTTCATCTTATATTCGCAATATCCAGATTGCAAATCTTAGTTTCTTGCTTGTTCTTCGTTTGCTTGCAGGAGATAGACCCTCGTGGTCAGGTTGATTGTGCTCCGGCGTGGTCAATAACCTCTAGGAGTTGGTTTAGCGATTGCTAAGGTGCGACGTCCTCGCACGTTCGTAGTCGGATCGTCAAAGTCTACTCCACCAAAAACGATAGCTATCATCTCATCGAAAGATCGGGACACCCTCGCCTCTATCATGACGTCTTGGTCTGGTCGTTGAACACAAACGAAGTACGCGAAGTTGCAGCTATGGTGAACTTTTAATCTAAACAAAACCCAAAGTCTATACGGTGCCCTAAGGGCTGTATATATGGAGGAAGAGGGGGGGGGATTTCGTGGCCCTTGAAGGAGGGGTCCGAAACCAACCCTATCTCTTGTTTCCCACACATACGGACTCTAAAAACAGCCTATACTCAAGTATTTCGAAATTACATGGGCTTGGCCCAATAATAAGGTGACACAGCACCTATAATAGCCTCTGATGAGGACATCAATACCATTGTTACACCCACAGCCCCTGCTTCTATACATACTGGACCAATTACTAGAGCTCGCGCACGTCAATTAAAATATCAGGTACTTTCGTTTCTTGGTAATGATTCTAAAGTTCATGAGAATATGATGCTGCCTAAATTGGATACATTTGTTTTGCTTACAAATGAAGGGCCTAGCTTGGACAAGAAAGAGGAACCTTGGAGCAAGTTCAAGCATGGAGATGATGGCATGCACAAGGGGAACAAGAACGGAGTTACAAGTGATGATTTCAGGACTTTGAAGCCACCATAATGAGTGCAGGAAGCCTTGGACGAAATATACAAGATGTCACTTCATAGATTTCGTCCAGAGGCTATTATAGGTGCTGCGTCACCTTATTATTGGGCCAGGCCCATGTAATTTCGAAATACTTGAGTATAGGCTGTTTTTAGAGTCCGTATGTGTGGGGAAACAAGAGATAGGGTTGGTTTCGGACCCCTCCTTCAAGGGCCACGAAATCCCCTCCTCTTCCTCCATATATACAGCCCTTAGGGCACCGTTTAGACTTTGGGTTTTGTTTAGATTAAAAGGTCGCCATAGCTGCAACTTCGCGTACTTCGTTTGTGTTCAACGACCAGACCAAGACGTCACAGAACCCCACCTTGATCAATAAAGCTTTCATCTTATATTCGCAATATCCAGATTGCAAATCTTAGTTTCTTGCTTGTTCTTCGTTTGCTTGCAGGAGATAGACCCTCGTGGTCAGGTTGATTGTGCTCCGGCGTGGTCAATAACCTCTCGGAGTTGGTTCAGCGATTGCTAAGGCGCGACGTCCTCGCACGTTCGTAGTCGGATCGTCAAAGTCTACTCCACCAAAAACGATAGCTATCATCTCATCGAAAGATCGGGACACCCTCGCCTCTATCAAGTGGTATCAGATTCCCAAGTTGCTCGGTGAGATTTACAGTTTTTCGTAGTTTAGATCGAGTCTGTTCTTCATACCTACAGTCCAGGAAAAAGCCAAAAAAAAAAATTAGGGTTAGTTCATCATATCCGAACCAATCTGAGCCTTTGTGATGAGGACATCAATACCATTGTTACACCCACAGCCCCTGCTTCTATACATACTGGACCAATTACTAGAGCTCGCGCACACCAATTAAAATATCAGGTACTTTCGTTTCTTGGTAATGATTCTAAAGTTCATGAGAATATGATGCTGCCTAAATTGGATACATTTGTTTTGCTTACAAATGAAGGGCCTAGCTTGGACAAGAAAGAGGAACCTTGGAGCAAGTTCAAGCATGGAGATGATGGCATGCACAAGGGGAACAAGAACGGAGTTACAAGTGATGATTTCAGGACTTTGAAGCCACCATAATGAGTGCAGGAAGCCTTGGACGAAATATACAAGATGTCACTTCATAAATTTCGTCCAGAGGCTATTATGGGTGCTGCGTCACCTTATTATTGGGCCAGGCCCATGTAATTTCGAAATACTTGAGTATAGGCTGTTTTTAGAGTCCGTATGTGTGGGGAAACAAGAGATAGGGTTGGTTTCGGACCCCTCCTTCAAGGGCCATGAAATCCCCTCCTCTTCCTCCATATATACAGCCCTTAGGGCACCGTTTAGACTTTGGGTTTTGTTTAGATTAAAAGTTCGCCATAGCTGCAACTTCGCGTACTTCGTTTGTGTTCAACGACCAGACCAAGACGTCACAGAACCCCACCTTGATCAATAAAGCTTTCATCTTATATTCGCAATATCCAGATTGCAAATCTTAGTTTCTTGCTTGTTCTTCGTTTGCTTGCAGGAGATAGACCCTCGTGGTCAGGTTGATTGTGCTCCGGCGTGGTCAATAACCTCTCGGAGTTGGTTTAGCGATTGCTAAGGCGCGACGTCCTCGCACGTTCGTAGTCGGATCATCAAAGTCTACTCCACCAAAAACGATAGCTATCATCTCATCGAAAGATCGGGACACCCTCGCCTCTATCAAGTGGTATCAGATTCCCAGGTTGCTCGGTGAGATTTACAGTTTTTCGTAGTTTAGATCGAGTCTGTTCTTCATACCTACAGTCCAGGAAAAAGCCAAAAAAAAAATTTAGGGTTAGTTCATCATATCCGAACCAATCTGAGCCTTTGCATAATCTTTTTAGGGTTTTTGCTTTGTTGAATTTGCGGTTGCATTGTCGTGTCAAGTTGCTGGTCTTAGCGTCTAGTTCTTTAGAGTTTCGAGTTCTGTTCACAAGTTGTCACGCCGCCGCCGCACCATCATCATCGCCCCTACCATATACCACCACAGCTTATCTGCTATTTCTCTGAGTCCATATACCACCACCGATCTGAGTCCATATACCACCACCAATCCGAGTCCATATACCACCACCAATCCGAGCCCACATATACTACCGTCATATACCATCACCAGTCCGAGTTCCACCAGATTCATCTCTGCCACCAGTCCTAGTCCGAGTCCAGTATTTATTCCTTTATTTTAGAGTTCCAGATCACGCGATACTACGAGTCGTGAACAAGTCGGATTCCCCAATTTTCGCGCTACCCGCAGAAGAAAAATAGTTCCAGTTTCAAAAAAAAAAAAACTAAGTCTGGAAAATTCTGGCTAGGCAGTTTTTAGACCATTTGTAGACTTTTTCGAAAAAAAATTGTTGCGGAGCAAAAAAAAAAGAGAAAAAAAAAGAAAAAAAAAGAAAAAAATTCAGAGTGTGCTCCTTCCTTGTTTACATGCAGCGCCGTGATTTTTGTTAGTGTTCTAGGCTCGCGTCTCTAGCACGGTCTAGCCTAGGACCAGCACAGTACCGTCGTTGAGAGTTTATTCAACATTGCATCTCTGAATTGATTATTGCTGACCCTTTTTGCTACCATGTCATAAGCCTTCCCAGCTCCACATACATCTACATCGTGCGTTTGACACCACCTGGCAATCGCTCTGTCCAAGCTCTGAGAGTTTTGACTACAAAGGTTGCCGATCACCACCTGCTGCTGGGTAAGAACTGGTAAGAATTTGAGATTTGCTTGACGGATTTGTGACACCACACCACACCACCACCACTTTCTAGTAGTCTGTAGGATCATATTCTTGTGTGTTTCTATTGCTGCTAACCATGGCAGGATCACAAGCCGACGAGATTGACTGGGAGAACATGACGAACAAGGAGTTGCATGATAAATTTCAGCAAATGATGAGTGGCCAGGTGGGAGATGTGCTAAACAGATTTGAAGAGGCCATGGAGAAGATAGATGGCATGGAGAAGTCGTTCGAGACAAAGCTGGATAACAAGTTTAATGAAGTGCTCACGCGTCTTCCCCAACCACCACCGGCTGCACCTGTCGCACCTCTGCAACGACAACAACAACGCCCCCTTCCAAATCAGTTCGGACGAGCGAAGCGTGTTCCTCTTGAGGATGGCCAAACTTCTGGTGCTGCTGTACCTACTGTTGATGCTTCTTTGGCTCCTGCTCCTGCTGCTGCTGGTGCCGAGGAGGAGGATGATTACGCGGGCGATTATGAGGATGAGGTTGATCAAAATCCTAACTACGTGCAACCACCAGCACCAGGTCGTCCACATGCAAATAATCGCAATGGTAGGCCTGCACCACCACTTCAGGTACGAGATCATGACCATCTTCCTAAATTAAAATTGAATATTCCACCATTCGAGGGTAGATATGTTCCTGATATATATCTTACTTGGGAGTTAGAAACTGAACAACGTTTTACATGTTTACAATATCCCGAGGAACGACGTGTTGCTGCTGCTGTTTGTGCTTTCACTAGTTTTGCATGTGTATGGTGGTCTGAACATTGTAGATTATATCCTATTCCAGCTACGTGGGCTGCTTTGAAAACTGCTATGCGTACTCGTTGGGTTCCACCATATTATCAACGTGAATTACTTCAAAAATTGCAGCGCTTAAGACAAGGAAAAAATTCTGTAGAAGAATATTATGAGGAATTACAAACTGGCATGATTAGATGTGATATTGTTGAGGAGAATGAAGCTATGCTTGCACGTTTCATGGGTGGATTAAATAGAGAGATTCAGACCATTCTAGAGTATAAGGAGTATAATAATATCACTCGTTTATTCCATCTTGCTTGTAAAGCTGAACGTGAAGTGCAGGATCGACAGGCATTGGCGCGAACTAATTTTTCTGCAGGTCGATCTTCATCATGGACACCGCGTGCCTCCTCTACTCCCACACGTCCTACTGCGGTACCACTGACTTCAGCCGCCAATTCCAACCGAGATACAAGAAAACAGGCACCACCACCACCATCTGCCAAGAGTACACCTTCTGGGCCTGCCCAGAGCTCTTCTTCATCTATGGCATCAACAGGGCACACACATGATATTATTTGTCGTCGTTGTAAGGGAAGAGGTCATTATGCGAGAGAATGCCAATCTCCGCGTGTTATGATTGCTACTGAGGATGGTGGGTATGAGTCCGCTAGTGACTATGATGAGGAGACTTTGGCTCTTATTACAAGTGAAGAACACGGTGGAGATGATTCTGATCATGAGACGCAATACATGGCTCCTGAAGACGCTGACAGGTATGAATGTTTAGTTGCTCAACGTGTTTTGAGTGTGCAGGTCACACAAGCTGAGCAAAATCAGAGGCATAATTTGTTCCATACAAAGGGAGTTGTGAAGGAACATTCTGTTCGCGTCATCATAGATGGAGGGAGCTGCAACAACTTGGCTAGCATGGAGATGGTGGAGAAGCTATCTCTCACCACAAGACCACATCCACATCCTTACTATATCCAGTGGTTCAACAACAGCGGCAAGGTTAAGGTAACACGTACTGTTCGTGTGCATTTTAGTATCTCTACATATGCTGATTATGTTGATTGTGATGTGGTACCCATGCAAGCATGTTCATTATTACTTGGTAGACCATGGCAATTTGATAAAAATTCTGTACACCATGGTAGAAACAATCAGTATACTCTTGTTCATAAGGATAAACATATTACTTTGCTTCCTATGACTCCTGATTCTATTTTGAAAGATGATATTAATAGAGCTAGTAAAGCAAAACAGGAGAAAAATAAGAGTGAAAATCAGATTGTAGCAAAAGAATTTGAGCAACAAATGAAGCCTAATAATAAACCATCTAGTGTTGCTTCTGAAATTAAATTGAAAAGTGCATGCTTACTTGCCACCAAATCTGATATTGATGATCTAGATTTCAGCAATTCTGTTTGCTATGCTTTTGTGTGCAAAGAGGCGTTATTTTCATTCGAGGACGTGCCTTCCTCTTTGCCTCCTGCGGTCACTAACATTTTGCAGGAGTTCGCTGACGTCTTTCCACAAGACGTGCCACCGGGATTACCACCTATTCGCGGGATTGAGCATCAGATTGACTTAATTCCCGGTGCTTCGTTGCCAAACCGTGCGCCATACCGTACCAATCCAGAGGAGACGAAGGAGATTATGCGTCAAGTACAGGAGTTGCTCGACAAAGGTTATATACGCGAATCCCTTAGTCCTTGTGATAGAGGCGAGGGTGTCCCGATCTTTCGATGAGGTGATAGCTATCATTTTTGGTGGAGTAGACTTTGACGATCCGACTACGAACGTGCGAGGACGTCGTGCCTTAGCAATCGCTAAACCAACTCCGAGAGGTTATTGACCACGCCGGAGCACAATCAACCTGACCACGAGGGTCTATCTCCTGCAAGCAAACGAAGAACAAGCAAGAAACTAAGATTTGCAATCTGGATATTGCGAATATAAGATGAAAGCTTTATTGATCAAGGTGGGGTTCTGTGACGTCTTGGTCTGGTCGTTGAACACAAACGAAGTACGCGAAGTTGCAGCTATGGCGAACTTTTAATCTAAACAAAACCCAAAGTCTAAACGGTGCCCTAAGGGCTGTATATATGGAGGAAGAGGAGGGGATTTCGTGGCCCTTGAAGGAGGGGTCCGAAACCAACCCTATCTCTTGTTTCCCCACACATACGGACTCTAAAAACAGCCTATACTCAAATATTTCGAAATTACATGGGCCTGGCCCAATAATAAGGTGACGCAGCACCTATAATAGCCTCTGGACGAAATTTATGAAGTGACATCTTGTATATTTCGTCCAAGGCTTCCTGCACTCATTATGGTGGCTTCAAAGTCCTGAAATCATCACTTGTAACTCCGTTCTTGTTCCCCTTGTGCATGCCATCATCTCCATGCTTGAACTTGCTCCAAGGTTCCTCTTTCTTGTCCAAGCTAGGCCCTTCATTTGTAAGCAAAACAAATGTATCCAATTTAGGCAGCATCATATTCTCATGAACTTTAGAATCATTACCAAGAAACGAAAGTACCTGATATTTTAATTGGCGTGCGCGAGCTCTAGTAATTGGTCCAGTATGTATAGAAGTAGGGGCTGTGGGTGTAACAATGGTATTGATGTCCTCATCAGTTACTTTGGAATCAACAATATAAGGTCTGAACTTATCACAAGCAAAGACAACTGCTAAAAATTCTTTTTTAGTAGTAGCATAATTTCTCTAGGCACTGTCTAGAGTTTTACTAGCATACTGAATAACATTCAATTTCTTATCAACTCTTTGCCCTAGAACAGCCCCAACAGCATAATCACTAGCATCACACATAATTTCAAAGGGTAAATTCCAATCAGGTGGTTGAACAATAGGTGTAGAAATCAAGGCTTTTTTAAGTATTTCAAATGCTTCTACACAATCATCATCAAAAACAAAAGGAGCATCTTTTTGCAAGAGATTTGTGAGAGGCCTAGAAATTTTAGAGAAGTCTTTAATAAACCTCTAGAAACCAGCATGACTAAGGAAACTTCTTATACCTTTGATATCTTTAGGACACGACATCTTTTCAATAGCGTCCAGCTTTATCAACTTCAATACCTCTTTCAGAAATTTTATGTCCCAAGACAATACCTTCATTAACCATAAAGTGGCACTTCTCCCAATTCAAGACAAGATTAGTTTCTTCACATCTCTGCAAAACTCGATCAAGGTTGCTTAAGCAATCATCAAAAGAAGTTCCGTAAATGGAGAAATCATCCATGAAAACCTCAACAATCTTTTCACAAAAATCAGAGAATATAGCAGTCATACATCTTTGAAAGGTAGCAGGTGCATTGCATAAACCAAAAGGCATACGTCTATAAGCAAAGGTACCACAAGGGCAAGTAAAAGTGGTATTTTCCTGATCATCCTTTGACACAGGTATTTGAGAAAAACCAGAATAACCATCTAGAAAGCAAAAATGTGTATGTTTGGATAATCTTTCTAGCATTTGATCAATAAAAGGTAGAGGGTAATGATCTTTTCTAGTAGCTTTATTTAATTTATGAAAATCAATTACCATTCTATAACCTGTAACAATTCTTTGTGGGATCAATTCATTCTTATCATTAGGAACAACAGTAATACCTCCCTTCTTAGGGACACAATGAACATGACTTACCCACTGACTATAAGCAATAGGATAAATTATACCTGCCTCCAGGAGCTTTAGTATTTCATTTCTTACCACTTCTTTCATCTTAGGATTTAACCGTCGTTGATGATCAACAACTGGTTTAGCATCTTTCTCCAATTTAATTTTATGCTGACATAGAGTGGGACTAATGCCCTTAAGATTATCAAGAGTATATCCAATAGCGGCACGGTGCTTCTTCAGAGTTTTCAATAATTTCTTTTCTTCATGCTCTGAAAGGTTAGCACTAATAATAACATGATATATCTTCTTTTCATCAAGATAAGCATATTTCAAAGTATCAGGTAATTGTTTAAGCTCAAACACGGGATCTCCCTTAGGTGGAGGAGGATCTCCAAGGATTTCAACAGGCAAATTGTGTTTCAAAATAGGTCCCTGATTAAAGAATACTTCATCTATTTCCCTTCTTTCATTCATAAACATATCATTTTCATGGTCTAGCAAATATTGTTCTAAAGGACCAGTAGGAGGCACTGCAATAGAAGCAAGACCAATAATTTCATCCTTACTAGGCAATTCTTTATCATGGGGTTGTCTACGAAATTTAGAGAAATTAAAATCATGAGACATATCCCCTAAACCAATAGTAACAATATCTTTCTTGCAGTCTATCCTAGCATTAATAGTATTCAAGAAGGGTCTACCAAATATAATGGGACAAAAATTATCTTGTGGGGAACCAAGAACAAGAAAATCAGTAGGATATTTTATTTTCCCACACAAGACTTCAACATCTCTAACAATTCCAATTGGTGAAATAGTATCTCTATTAGCAAGCTTAATAGTAACATCAATATCTTCTATCTCAGCAGGTGCAATATCATTCATAATTTCTTTATATAAGGAAAAAGGAATTGCACTCACACTAGCACCCATATCACATAAGCCATGATAACAATGATCTCCTATTTTAACTGAAACAACAGGCATGCCAACAACAGGTCTATGTTTATCTTTACCATCGGGTTTAGCAATTCTAGCAGCTTCATCACAGAAATAAATAACATGCCCATCAATATTATCAACCAAGAGATCTTTAACCATAGCAATACTAGGTTCAACTTTAATTTGTTCAGAGGGTGTATATGTTTTAGTATTACTTTTACGAACCACAGTTGAAGCTTTAGCATGATCCTTTATTCTAACAGGGAATGGTGGCTTCTCAATATAAGCAGTGGGAACAATAGGATCAACATTATAAATAATAGTTTCTTCTTCAACTTTAATAGGTTCTACTACTTTAACTTCAATGGGAGGATGATATTTAAACCACTTCTCCTTAGGGAGATCAACATGAGTAGCAAAGGATTCACAGAAAGAAGTTACTATCTCAGAGTCAAGTCCATATTTAGTGCTAAAATCACGAAAAGCATCGGTATCCATAAAAGATTTAACACAATCAAACTTAAGGTTTATACCCGACTCCTTACCTTCGTCGAGGTCCCAATCTTCAGAGTTGCGCTTAATTCTTTCCAATAAATCCCATTTGAATCCAATATCCTTCTTCATATAGGAACCAACACAAGAAGTATCGAGCATGGATCGATCATTATGAGAAAGCCGAGCATAAAATTTTTGAATAATAATTTCTCTTGAGAGCTCATGATTGGGGCATGAATATAACATTGACTTAAGCCTCCCCCAAGCTTGAGTGATACTTTCTCCTTCACGAGGCCAAAAATTATAAATATAATTCCGATCATGATGAACCAGATGCATAGGATAAAACTTCTGATAAAATTCCAATTTCAATCGGTTGTAGTTCCATGATCCAATATCATCCAATAGCCTATACCATGTCAATGCCTTCTCCTTCAAAGATAAAGGGAAGACCTTCTTCTTGACTTCATCCTCGGGCAAACCTGCAAGCTTAAATAATCCACAAACTTCATCCACATAGATTAGATGCATGTCAGGATGTAATGTTCCATCTCCTGTGTAAGGATGAGCTAGTAGTTTCTCTATCATACCCGAAGGAATTTCATAATAAATATTTTCAGTAGGTACAGTAGGTTGAGGAGCAACTAATTGTGGTTCCGGTCAAGGTGAAGATACCCCGAATAAACCCCTCAAAGGATTATCTTCCATAGTAACAAGTGACAGTAAATTTCAGCACACTATATAAATGTTTCCTTACCAAATTCCACTTACCAAAGGCGCTTCACTCCCCGGAAATGGCGCCAGAAAAGAGTCTTGATGACCCATAAATATAGGGGATCTATCATAGTCCTTTCGATAAGTAAGAGTGTCGAACCCAACGAGGAGCAGAAGGAAATGACAAGTGGTTTTCAGCAAGGCATTCTCTGCAAGCACTGAAATTATCGGTAACAGATAGTTTGGTGATAAGGCAAATCGTAACGAGTAACAAGTAATAAAAGTAAACAAGGTGCAACAAGGTGGCCCAATCCTTTTTGTAGCAAAGGACAAGCCTGGACGAACTCTTATATAAAGCAAAGCGCTCCCGAGGACACATGGGAATTGTTGTCAAGTTAGTTTTCATCATGCTCATATGATTCGCGTTCGTTACTTTGATAATTTGATATGTGGGTGGACCGGTGCTTGGGTGCTGCCCTTCCTTGGACAAGCCTCCCACTTATGATTAACCCCTCTGGCAAGCATCCGCAACTACGAAAGAAGAATTAAGGTAAACCTAACCATAGCATGAAACATGTGGATCCAAATCAGCCCCTTACGAAGCAACGCATAAACTAGGGTTTAAGCTTCTGCCACTCTAGCAACCCATCATCTACTTATTACTTCCAAATGCCTTCCCCTAGGCCCAAATCATGGTGAAGTGTCGTGTAGTCTATGTTCACATAACACCACTAGAGGAAAGACAACATACATCTCATCAAAATATCGAACGAATACCAAATTCACATGATTACTTATAACAAGACTTCTCCCATGTCCTCAGAACAAACGTAACTACTCACAAATCATATTCATGTTCATAATCAGAGGAGTATTAATTATCATTAAGGATCTGAACAAATGATCTTCCACCGAATAAACCAACTAGCATCAACTACAAGGAGTAATCAACACTACTAGCAACCCATAGGTACTAATCTGAGGTTTTGAGACAAAGATCGGATATAATAGATGAACTAGGGTTTGAGAGGAGATGGTGCTGGTGAAGATGTTGATGAATATTGACCCTCCCTCGATGAGAGGATCGATGGTGATGACGATGGCGATGATTTCCCCCTCCCGGAGGGATGTTTCCCCGGCAGAACAGCTCCGCCGGAGCCCTAGATTGGTTCTGCCTAGGTTCCGCCTCGAGACGGCGGTGCTTCGTCCCAAAAGGTTCCTTATGATTTTTTCCAGGGTAAAAGACACCATATAGCCAAAGATGGGCACCGGAGGCCTGCCAGGGGGCCCACAAGGTCGGGGGCGCGCCTAGGGGGGTAGGGCGCGCCCTCCACCCTTGTGGCTGGCTGGTGGCCCCCCTCTGGTTCTTTCTTCGCCCAATATTTTTATATATTCCAAAAATAAGCTCCGTGAAGTTTAAGGACTTTTGGAGTTGTGCAGAATAGGTCCCTAATATTTGCTCCTTTTCAGTCCAGAATTCCAGCTGCCGGCATTCTCCCTCTTCATGTAAACCTTGTAAAATAAGAGAGAAAAGACATAAGTATTGTGCCATAATGTGTAATGACAGCCCATAATGCAGTAAATATTGATATAAAAGCATTATGCAAAATGGATGTATCAATGACTACATCAACCGCGTTGATAAACGCTTCCGCTTAGCGATCTACAAGGGTATGTAGATGCTCTCCCCCTTTCGTAGCTATGCATCTCCATGAATAGATCTTGCGTGTGCGTAGAATTTTTTTGTTTTCCATGCAACGTTCCCCTTCAGTGGTATCAGAGCCAGGTCTATGCGTAGATGATATGCATGAGTAGAATACAAAGGAGTTGTGGGCGGTGAGGTTCATATTGCTTTCCACCAATGTTTTATTTTGATTCGGCGGCATTGTGGGATGAAGCGGACCGGACCAACCTTACATGTCCACGCATATGAGACCGGTTCCACCGACTAACATGCAACTTGTTTTGCATAAAGGTGGATGGCGGGTGTCTGTTTCTCCTACTTTAGTTGAATCGGATTTGACTACGGCGGTCCTCAGAAGGTTAAATAGCAACTTGATAATCACCGTTGTGGTTTTGTGTAGGTAAGAACGGTTCTTGCTAGTTGCTCGTAGCAGCCACGTAAAACTTGCAACAACAAAGTAGAGGACGTCTAACTTGTTTTTGCAGGGCATGTTGTGATGTGATATGGTCAAGATATGATGTGATATATGTTGATGTATGAGATGATCATGTTTCGTAATAAGTTCACGACTTGCATGCCGATGAGTATGACAATAGGCAAGAGCCTTAGGGTTGTTTCTTAATTATTGTATGACATGCGTGTCAATCACTTAAGCGCCATGTAATTGCTTTACTTTATTGCTATGCATTAGCAATAGTTGTAGAAGCAATAGTTGGCGAGACGACCCCGACGCTACGATGGAGATAAAGGTGTTGTGCCGGTGACGATGGAGATCATGTCGATGCTTTGGAGATGGAGATCAAAAGCACAAGATGATGATGGCCATATCATGTCACATATTTTTATTGCATGTGATGTTTATCCTTTATGCATCTTATTTTTCATAGAACGATGGTAGCATTATAAGATGATCCCTTCACTTAATTTCAAGATAAAAGTGTTCTCCCAGAGTATGCACCGTTGCCAAAGTTCGTCGTTTCGAAGCACCTCGTGATGATCGGGTGTGATAGATTCTACGTTCACATACAAAGTTCTGAAGAAGTTAAAAATGGACTAGTCAAAGAAAGGGTTCTTGCCTGTGTTGCAAGGTGTGAAATTGAGTCAGACTCAAAGTCCAACCACGACAGAAGATAGAGAGAAAATGAAAGTCATTCCCTATGCCTCAGCCATAGGTTCTATTATGTATGCCATGTTGTGTACCAGACCTGATGTGTGCCTTGCCATAAGTTTGGCAGGAAGGTACCAAAGTGATCCGGGAGTGGATCACTGGACAGTGGTCAAGAATATCCTGAAGTACCTGAAAAGGACCAAGGATATGTTTCTCATTTATGGAGGTGACGAAGAGCTCGTCGTAAAGGGTTACGTCGATGCTAGCTTCGACACATATCTGGATGACTCTAAGTCACAAACCGGATACGTATTTATATTGAATGGTGGAGCTGTCAGTTGGTGCAGTTCCAAGCAGAGCATCGTGGCAGGATCTATGTGTGAAGCGGAGTACATAGCTGCTTCGAAAGCAGCACATGAAGGAGTCTGGATGAAGGAGTTCATATCCGATCTGGGTGTAACACCCAGTGCATCGGGTCCAATGACAATCTTTTGTGACAACATTGGAGCAATTGCCTTAGCGAAGGAATCTAGGTTTCACAAGAGAACCAAACACATCAAGAGATGCTTCAACTCCATTCGTGAAAAGGTCAAGGATGGAGACATAGAAATTTGCAAAGTACATACGGATCTAAATGTGGCAGAACCATTGACTAAACCTCTTCTGCGAGCAAAACATGATCAGCACCAAGACTCCATGGGTGCTACATTCATTACTATGTAATCTAGATTATTGACTCTGGTGCAAGTGGGAGACTGTTGGAAATATGCCCTAGAGGCAATAATAAAGTGGTTATTATTATATTTCCTTAATCATGATAAAGGTTTATTATTCATGCTAGAATTGTATTAACCGTAAACTTAAATACATGTGTGGATACATAAACAAATACCGTGTCCCTAGTAAGCCTCTACTAGACTAGCTCGTTGATCAAAAGATGGTTAAGGTTTTGTAACATCCCAAAATTCTAAATTTTGGAATGTTATATTAAATAAATAGTTTTGATTGTTTGTTTGATTGTGGTGTGGTTGCTTGTGTGAAATTGAGAGAAATTTGAAACTTTTTGAAAGTTGAATGAGAGGGAATGAAATGACTTTCCCAAACTTTCACCTTGCGTTTATGATCTCCATGAATTCAAATTCATTTCATCACAAAACCCTAGAGTGAAGATGATATGACTTCTTCCATTTAAATAAATGAAAAGGGTTTTGAAAAGATTTGAATTCCATTTGGAAATATTCCAAATTCGGAAACTTTATGCAACTCAATGAGTTTCATGAGAGAAGATAAAATGACTTCTTCAAATGCTAAGAAAGAGAGTTGGAAGTTCAAAGAAATCAAATTGAAAGTCCTTTTGTAGTTATTTTGAAACCCACTTTCAATTTGGAGTTATTTGGTTTTTATTCAAATTATTTTTCTCCAAAAATAAAATATATGGGAAATAGGGTAAAATGATTCCCTACAGTAGAAAAATGGAGAGAAATGAGTTTGAAATCATTTTGGTATTTTAAAATATTTTTATTTGGTTTTTAAATGAACCAGTAGTACTGTTTGTTTTATTTAAAATTTTTGTGAAATTTATTTGCTGCTAAAAATATGTTCATCTTTTAGGAAATCTTTTTTTGAAAATTTTGATATATAATATGCCTATGTAAATTTTGTTTTTATTTTCGTTATTCAGTTTTTCCTTTTCTGTTTCTATTTAAAAAAACAAAAACTGCGTGTGCGCCTGGAACTAATTGTCGCCCGCGTGCGCAGCATAGTGGCATCGGGCGCCCCATCAATTTGTTTTCTTCTCTCCTACATGGGCCAGGCCAAGCCAGCCATTTTTTTTCACTTTGGCCGAATTTTGTTTAAAAATAAAATAAAATAAAAACTACAGCGGCCGTCCGAACACTTTTAGGCCCATGCGAGCGCCTCTCTTTTCGCCTCTATTTCTTTTCTTTTCGTCTACGTTTAGTCCCACATTGCCTAGCTAAAGACCTCTAAGCCTCCTTTCCACCTATAAATATAGACCCATAGAGCCTCCAAAAATCATCCACTGCGGGTTAAATCAATATTTTGGTTTGACTAGCTTCACAAAAGAAAAATATATTTCTTCTCTCCGGCGGGACTTCTGGAAGTTGTCTCCTCTCTCCGAAGTCTTCTTTTTTCTACCTTATAAAGGTATCTTTCTTCGTATTATTTTATACTCCCGTAGCTTATTATTTTTAGACTAGTGTACGGTAGAATAATTAGATTTATAAATTAGTCCCTGTATTTACATGTTAAGACTAGAATTCTTTTATCCATAACTATTTTTCTTCCGTAAAACAGCTTGGCCCTGATTTTTCAAATAGCCATATCTTTTTACTCGTTCATTCAAATTATATAAAACCAACGCCTACATTTTCGTCTTGATTCCACCTATCTAGTGAATCTATCAAATAAACTTTTTGCAACTTTCAAATTTCGAAATTTGTTCAGATTCATTTTCAAACTTCTTTTGATCATATCTTTTTATCCGTGCCTCCGTTTCCGATGAACCCAACTGCATCGGATTCGTATTGAAGTAATCTTTCCGTTCACACAATTAGTGTCATCTTTCCAACATATAATTTTGATCTTAGCCAGTTACTCTACTAGTCCACCAAAGAGTTGTTACACAACATTCTAAGCAGATTCAATGCTATGTTGAATTACTTGATCCGTTATTTTCAATCTAGTAATTCTTTTTCCTACATATTCCTATTGACTTCCTACATCCAATAGCATCATTAGTTTTAACTTTTGATCTTTTCAAATTTGAACGATTCAAATTTGAACTCGAAGCTTCACTTGATCATATCTTGTAAACTGTAGCGCTTTTTCAATTGATTCCTTTTTCAAATTGAATCCCTAGGCGTAATCTAACATCTTGAGCCATCACCACACTTTTTCACCGAAATTAGGATCTGATCTTGCAAAATAATTTGATTTGGTTCTTTTGGAGTTTTTGCAATCTTCCTTTGCATTTTTTTGGGTCTTTGAGTGATTGCTTATGTGTGGATAAAAATTGCTTACTTACGATAGATTGATCGGAGTGTGACGAGTAGAACTATCTGGAATTATGAGTGCGAAGAATCTTCATCAACAGTACAAGGCAAGTTCACACTTTGATCATACTTTTCAATACCCAGTTTTTTTACTATGCATTAGTTTCACCCTCAAAGATTGCATGAGTAGGATTGGGAACATGTGGCCTTGCTATGTAGTTCATGAGGTAGGAACCTATTACCTTTTTATCACCCCGGGATTATACGCTTGGTTACTTATTGCTTAGCCATGCTCGTAGACGGGGATTGGTATGTGAGAATCATGCAAGTTGTGAGAGATGTTAACTAAGGGAAACTTAAGGTGGCTACATTAATACACATCTGGGTGGATTGGTTGCGGGCACCTGGAGAATCCAGTGTTGTCCTAGGATATCTCGGAGTACCCGTGTGATCATCTTATGGAATGCCACCCAAGCTCAAAGGGATCATAAGATTATTCATGCTAGAAACTTCCGTGTGCAGCCACAAGCCATTATGGGCTCTAGCATAGTTGAGTATGTTGTGTGACCTCTTTCAGTGGTAGGCTAGCAGATGTAGGGGAAAGTAGGCGGTACTGTCTACCCAGAGTAAAGAGTTAACGCTTCGGAAAGACTGTGTCTCGGTCATCCGTTTCTCAAACCCGTGTAGTGCAAGAAATCCAACGGAGGAGATCGAGTCTTGTGGGGAAAAGTGCGCAAACCTCTGCATAGTGTATAAACTAATCATGATTAGCCGTGTCCCCGGTTATGGACATCTTGAGTATCTAGAAGTGAATATTTTTGTTGATCTCATCACTTTATTTAATTAATGAATTGGGTTATTATTATTACTTGGTAGTTTTGGGATTGAGTTGGAGGAACCTTCTCAATAATGGCATAAACTTGGTAGTGAATAAAATATTTATTCCTTTGTTGTAGGGAAAAATTAGCTTTATGCAAAATTAAACTTAGAGCCTCCACCAGCCAAATATGCATGTAGTGATAGATATTGTTCATCATTATTCTGTGGTGTGAATTTGCCAGTGCATTCAATGTACTGACCTACACGACTGCAACGTCTCATGTTGCAGGAATTATTCGACGAGTAAGTGATACGTTAGGGTTGCGATGACTACACTCAACTTTGCCGTTGGTGTTGTTGGGACTCCACAACTTTGTTGTTACTTCTGCTATATTATTTGAGGTAATAGTATTTACGTTATTTTATACATGTGATTTACCTCTGTTATAAATCCTCGAGTACTGTGTGTGTCAGCATACCGATCCAGGGATGACACTTAAGCACAGAGACTTCGATCCATCCGGGTCGGGTCGCTACAAGGTTTCCTAACCATAGACATGTGTTGTCACTTGATAACGAGATCACATCATTAGGAGAATGATGTGATGGACAAGACCCATCCGTTAGCTTAGCATATGATCGTTCAGTTTATTGCTATTGCTTTCTTAAAATGTCAAATACATATTCCTTCGACCATGAGATCATGCAACTCCCGGATACCGGAGGAATACCTTGCGTGCTATCAAACGTCACAACGTAACTAGGTGATCATAAATATTCTCTATAGGTATCTCCGAAGGTGTCTGTTGAGTTGGCATGGATCGAGATTGGGATTTGTCACTCTGTGTATCGGAGAGGTATCTTTGGGCCCTCTCGGTAATACAGCATCACAAGAAACTTGCAAGCAAAGTGACTAAGGAGTTAGTTACAAGATGATGTATTACAGAACGAGTAAAGAGACTTGCCAGTAACGAGATTGAACTAGGTATGGAGATACCGACGATCGAATCTCAGGCAAGTAACATACCGACAGACAAAGGGAACTACGTATGTTGTCATAAAGGTTCGACCGATAAAGATCTTCGTAGAATATGTAGGAACCAATATGGGCATCCAGGTCCCGCTATTTGTTATTGAACGAAGAAGCATCTCGGTCATGTCTACATCATTCTCGAACCCGTAGGGTCCGCACGCTTAACGTTCGTTGACGATATAGTATTATATGAATTATGTGAATTGGTGACCGAATATTGTTCGGAGTCTCGGATGAGATCACGGGCATGATGAGGAGCTCCGGAATGGTCCGGAGGTAAAGATTGATATATAGGATGATACTATTTGGTCTCCGGAAAGGTTTTGGAATGCACCGGGTATTCATCGGATCACCCGAAGGGGTTCCGGGAGACCTACGGGGAGTTTATGGGCCAAGGGGAGGAACACACCAGCCCACAAGGGGCTGGCGCGCCCTCTCCCTGGCCGCCGGCCCTCTTGGGAAGGAAAGGGGGTGCCTAAGGCAAGGGAGCCGTCGGCCCCCCTCCTGCCTTCTACTTCACCCCCTAGGAAGGAAAGAGGGACGCCTAGGGCAGGCGCCCTAGGGCTGGCCGCCGGCCCCCTTGGGGCGCCCTAGGCTGCCTCCCCTCCTCCCCCTACCTATATATATGAGAGGAGGGAGAGGGGAAACACACACAACGATCCCCAAGCCGTGTGCGGCTCCCTATCTCCCTCTAGTTCTAGTTCCTCCTCCGTCCACGTCTGTTGTGCTTGGCGAAGCCCTGCGGATAGTTTCACCACCACCGTCACCACGCCGTTGTGCTGCCGGAACTCATCTACTACTTCACCTCTCTTGCTGGATCGAGAAGGCGAGGACGTCATCGAGCTAAATGTGTGCTGAACGCGGAGGTGCCGTACGTTCGGTACTTGATCGGGACGGATCGTGAAGGTGTACAACTACATCAACCGCGTTGATAAACGCTTCTGTTTAGCGATCTACAGGGTATGTAAATGCTCTACCCCTTTTGTAGCTATGCATCTCCATGAATAGATCTTGCGTGTGCATAGAAATTTTTTGTTTTCCATGCAACGTTCCCCATCAAGATGATCCCCTAGTGGATTCAAGACACCATCTAGGGAAGATCCTCTTGGATACCAAGACCTTAACTCCTTCAAGGATTTGGATGAAATAGTTCCTCTTTTGCCTTCTTGTGTTGGATTTGGACCCTTGTATCCCTATATGTGTATGTGGATTTAGCATATGTGTGATTCGATCTTTGTCAATTGAGTGTTCTTCTTGTGTTCCTATTTTAATTTTCTCCCTTTTCCACCTCCAAGTGTGAAAATATCATGAACTAGGGTTCCACCCTACATCATCTTGGATCAGAGCATAGGTTGATTCACATCTTGGAGTCCCTACCCCCCCCCCCACTTTCTATCCTAATTTTGCTTGTTTTTGCCCAATTTCAAAAATCCCCACAAAATAGCCATGCCATTTTTTTGTGATTTGTTAGTTTGATGATGTTTTGTTGATTTTGATCCATGGATTCGAATTGTTCACTACTGCAGGTTGGTCCAAACGCGACAGTCCAATCAGAGACCCTTCGATGAAACTGTGTGCGATGCATTAATCACAAACAGTGATGTAATTAAACTGTCAAAAAAGATACAAAACATTTGCGATGGTGGTGACATCAAACACGTTTCAGATTAGAGTTGCGTGTGCGATGCGTGGCATACGGTTAATCCAGCAGAACTATTTGCGATGAGGCAGAACAACAGAAATGGGCAGCCAGATGAGGGTGTGTGGGATATACGGCATACAATTCACTAGGATGAACTGTGGCAACACAATAGAAACGGTCAGCCAGATCAAGGTGTGTGCGATGGAGGGCATACAGTTCACTCGGATAAACTGTTTGCGATGAGCCAAGACAACAGAAACAGTTCGACTGAACAAGATGTGTGTGATACACGGCAAACAGGTCTATAATCAGAAATGTGTGCGAAGACCAATAATAACACAAACGATTGCTGCTAATGAGCCGTGTGATTTGCTCTATCTACAGAAGAATAACATATATATATATATATATGTGTGTGTGTGTGTGTGTGTGTGTGTGTGTGTATGTGTGTGTGTGTGTGTCTATAACTGAAATAAACATCCAATTACATAAGTGACTATACAGATCATTCGCACACACCTCAATAAACAAATTGCATGCATTCTAAACTAGGAGAAACGATCGTCTAGTCATCTACTTCTTGTGACGCTCCCGCCACTGCTCTGTGGCTCGATCCCTCGTCTGGGGCAGGAAGAAGATACTTCCTCATGTCAATGATCCGCCTGTACATCTCGTAGCTTGTGTACGCGTCCTTGGTCGCGTACTTGACGTGCTGTTCATCCAGTCTCTGATGCCAGACACTGTGCCAGACGTTCTTGTCCTTCTTGCTCTCATCCTTCATCTTCATGTAGTAGGGGTCGATGATGGCCGAGGCGAGGTCAACCAGGGAGTTCTGTTTGTTGTTCTCGCTGCCCCAGACCTTGTAGTGGTCCTGGATGTTGACAAGATTCTAGCATTTCAAGCCCAAAACGTTCAGCACTTTTAGATCGTTGGTGGTTGATACGTCTCCAACGTATCTATAATTTTTGATTGTTCCATGCTATTATATTATCTGTTTTGGATGTTTTATATGCATTATTATGCTATTTTATATTATTTTTGGGACTAACCTATTAACCTAGAGCCCAGTGCCAGTTTTCTGTTTTTTCCTTGTTTTTGAGTTTCGCAAAAAAGGAATACCAAACGGAGTCCAAACGGAATAAAACTTTCATGATGGTTTTTCTTGGACCAGAAGACACCCCGGAGACTTGGAGTTCAAGTCAGAAGAGCCACAAGGCGGCGACAAGGGGGGAGGGCGCGCCCAGGGGGGTAGGGTGCGCCCCCTGCCTTGTGGGCCCCACATGACTCCACCGACCTACTTCTTCGTCCTATATATTCACATATATTCCAAAACCCTCAGAAGCATCCACGAAAAGACTTTTCCACCGCCGCAACCTTCTGTACCCGTGAGATCCCATCTAGGGACCTTTTTTGGCACCCTGCCGTAGGGGGATTCGATCACGGAGGGCTTCTACATCAACTCGATTGCCCTTCCGATGAAGCGTGAGTAGTTTACCTCAGACCTATGGGTCCATAGCTAGTAGCTAGATGGCTTCTTCTCTCTCTTTGATTCTCAATACCATGTTCTCCTCGTTGTTCTTGGAGATCTATCCGATGTAATATTCTTTTGCGGTGTGTTTGTCGAGATCCAATGAATTGTGGATTTATGATCAGTTTATCTATGAATATTATTTGAATCTTCTCTGAATTCTTATATGCATGATTTGATATCTTTGTAATTCTCTTCGAATTATCGGTTTGGTTTGGCCAACTAGATTGGTTTTTCTTGCAATGGGGGAAGTGCTTAGCTTTGGGTTCAATCTTGCGGTGTCCTTTCCCAGTGACAGTAGGGGCAGCAAGGCACGTATTTTATTGTTGCCATCGAGGATAAAAAGATGGGGTTTACATCATATTGCTTGAGTTTGTTCCTCTACATCATGTCATCTTACTTAATGCGTTACTCTATTCTTCATGAACTTAATACTCTTGATGCAGGCAGGAGTCGGTCGATGTGTGGAGTAATAGTAGTAGATGCAGAATCGTTTCGGTCTACTTGACACGGACGTGATGCCTATATTTCATAATCATTGCCTTGGATATCGTCATAACTTTGCACTTTTCTATCAATTGCTCGACAGTAATTTGTTCACCCACCATATTATTTGCTATCTTGATAGAAGCCTCTAGTAAAACCTATGGCCCCCGGGTCTATTTTCCATCATATAAGTTTCCGATCTACTATTTTCCATCATATAAGTTTCTGATCTACTATTTTCCATCATATTACTTTCTGATCTACTATTTTGCAGTCTTTTATTTTCAGATCTATAAACCAAAAAACCCAAAAATATTTACTTTATCTTTTGTTTAGTTTTACCTATCTCTATCAGATCTCACTTTTGCAAGTAACCGTGAAGGAATTGACAACCCCTTTATCACGTTGGGTGCAAGTTGTTTGATTGTTTATGCAGGTGCTAGGTGATTTGTGCGTTGTCTCCTACTGGATTGATACCTTGGTTCTCTAACTGAGGGAAATACTTATCTCTACTTTGCTGCATCACCCTTTCCTCTTCAAGGGAAAACCAACGCAAGCTCAATAAGTAGCAGGAAGAATTTCTGGCGCCATTGCCGGGGAGATCTACGCCAAGTCAAGACATACCAAGTACCCATCATAAAACTCTCATCTCTTGCATTACATTATTCGCCATTTGTCTCTCGTTTTCCTCTCCCCCACTTCTAAAATGATTTTTGAAAAGATTTGCCTTTTTATTCGCCCCTCTTCCATTCGCCTTTTCGTTTGCCTTTATGACTTACTTGGCTCGTTTGCTTGTTTGGTTGGAATAATTGTGTATTTATTGAAAATCAGATAACCAAAGGTTAATGGATCTTCATCCACTTGCTAATCTTTTTAAGAGATCCAATTATGATGAACCAATTGCTAGTGAGTTGAGTGCACTAGATTATCTTTATGGAGTTTTGCTTGAAATCCGTGAATCTGAAAATTCTGATGAAGTACTTTATGAAGTGATTCACGATAGATCTTTGAATGAAAAGCATGATTGCAATGATGTTATTATAAATTCTATTAATGTCAATTATGTTAATGATATGCAAAACCCTAAGCTTGGGGATGCTAATTTTGCTATGTCTACTACTTGTTGCAATGATCATGATTGGGGTGATTCTTCTTATGATCTTGAAAATTTATTTAAGCCCCATGATGAATATGATATTGATAATAATGTTTGCAATAATATTGAAAGTGGGTTTGGAAGAGTGTCAACTTTAGATCCCACATATTTGGAGAATATTCAATCTTATGAAATTTTTGATAAAAGTGGGTTTGGAAAGGTCATGACTTTAGTTAATGATAATCCCACTATTTTGGAAGAGTGTCAACTTTGCATGCATGTGGTTCATGTTGAAAATAGTTTATATGATAGCTATATTGTTGAATTTGAATATGATCCCACATGTAATTATTATGAGAGAGGGAAATATGGTTGTAGAAATTTTCATGTTGCTAAATTACCTCTCGTTATGTTGAGATTGCTATTGTTTCTTTCCTCTTTCTTGCATATGCTAGTTTTTGCCTGCTATGATAATTTGTTTGCCTATAAGATGCCTATGCATAGGAAGTATTTTAGACTTAGATGTGTTTGTCACATGTTTTACGATGCTCTCTTTGTTTCAATTACTATCTTTCATGTGAGCATCATTAAAATTACCAATGCCTAGCTAAAAGGCTTTAAAGAAAAACGCTCGTTGGGAGACAACCTAATATTTTTCCTTGCTGTTTTCCAATAAATAATTCATCTAGCCTCTGGTTAGATGTGTTTTTGTGTTTTAATTAGTGTTTGTGCCAAGTAAGACCTTTGGGATGGCTTACGGTGATAGTTGATTTGATCCTGCTGAAAAACAAAAAAATTTACGCCCAGTCCCAGAATTGTTTAAATGCACTGGAGAGTGTAAAAACTCTGAATTTTTTACACAAGATTGATATATTAATTTCATATGTTTTACTATATTTTTATAAGGTTTAGAGTTACAGAAGTATTAGAACAATTCGGATATTCGCAGACAGTTCTGTTTTTGACAGATTCTGTTTTCTTTGTGTTGTTTGCTTATTTTGATGAATCTATGGGTAGTATCGGGGGGTATGAACCATGGAGAAGTTGGAATACAGTAGATATTATACCAATATAAATAAAGAATGAGTTCACAATAGTACCAAAAGTGGTGATTTATTTTCTTATACTAACGGAGCTTATGAGATTTTCTGTTGAGTTTTGTGTTGTGAAGTTTTCAAGTTTTGGGTAAGGATTTGATGGACTATGGAATAAGCAGTGGCAAGAGCCTAAGATTGGGGATGCCCAAGGTACCCTGCTACTTCTTGAGCTTGCGTTGGTTTTTCCCTTGAAGAGGAAAGGGTGATGCAGCAAAGTAGAGTAAGTATTTCCCTCAGCTTTTGAGAACCAAGGTATCAATCCAGTAGGAGACAATGCTCAAGTCACCGAATACCTGCACAAACAAACACCAACCTTGCACCCAACGCGATAAAGGGGTTGTCAATCCCTTAACGGTTATTTGCAATGTGAGATCTGATAGAGATGATAAATGGTAAAGTGATATTTTTGGTATTTTTGGTTTATGGAACGGAAAGTAAAGATTGCAAAGTAAAAGAAATAGGAAACGGAAATTGTAGATCGGAAACTTATATGATGGAAAATAGACCCGAGGGCCATAGGTTTCACTAGAGGCTTCTCTCAAGATAGAAATTATTATGGTGGGTAAACAAATTACTGCCGAGCAATTGATAGAAAAGCACGAAGTTATGACTATATCTAAGGCAATGATCATGAATATAGGCATCACGTCCGTGTCAAGTAGACCGAAACGATTCTGCATCTACTACTATTACTCCACACATCGACCGACTCCTGCCTACATCTAGAGTATTAAGTTCATAAGAACAGAGTAACGCATTAAGTAAGATGACATGATGTAGCGGGATAAACTCAAGCAATATGATGAAAACCCCATCTTTTTATACTCGATGGCAACAATACAATACGTGCCTTGCTGCCCCTACTGTCGCTGGGAAAGGACACCGCAAGATTGAACCCAAAGCTAAGCACTTCTCCCATTGCAAGAAAAACCAATCTAGTTGGCCAAACCAAATCGATAGTTCGAAGAGACTTGCAAAGATATCAAATCATGCATATAAGAATTCAGAGAAGATTCAAATAATATTCATAGATAAGCTGATCATAAATCCACAATTCATCGGATCTCGGCAAATACACCGCAAAAGAGTATTACATCGAATAGATCTCCAAGAACATCGAGGAGAACTTTGTATTGAGAATCAAAGAGAGAGAAGAAGCCATCTAGCTACTAGCTATGGACCCATAGGTCTGAAATAAACTACTCACGCTTCATCAAAGAGGCAATGGTGTTGATGTAGAAGCCCTCCGTGATCGATTCCCCTCCGGCAGAACGCCGGAAAAGGCCCCAAGATGGGATCTAATGGGTACAAAAGGTTGCGGCGGTGGAAAAGTGGTTTTGTTGCTCCCCTGGATGTTTTTAGGGTATAAGAGTATATATAGGCGAAAGATCAAGGTCAGAGGGGCTATGAGGGGCCCACAAGGTCGGGGGGCGCGCCCTACCCCCCTGGGCGCGCCCTCCACCCTTGTGGCCGCCTCGCGGCTCTTCTGACTTGCACTCCAAGTCTCCTGGGTGTCTTCTGGTCCAAGAAAAATCATCGCGAAAGTTTTATTCCGTTTGGACTCCGTTTAGTATTCCTTTTCTGCAAAACTCTAAAATAAGAAAAAAACAGAAACTGGCACTGGGCTCTAGGTTAATAGGTTAGTCCCAAAAATCATATAAAATAGCATATAAAACATCCAAAATAGATAATATAATAGCATGGAACAATCAAAAATTATAGATACGTTGGAGACGTATCAAGCATCCCCAAACTTAATTCCTGCTCGTCCTCGAGTAGGTAAATGATAAAAACAGAATTTTTGATGTGGAATGCTACCTAACATATTTATCCGTGTAATTCTCTTTATTGTGGCATGAATGTTCAGATCCGTAAGATTCAAAACAAAAGTTTAATATTAATATAAAAACAATAACACTTCAAGCATACTAACAAAATAATTATGTCTTCTCAAAATAACATGGCCAAAGAAAGCTTATCCCTACAAAATCATATGGTCTGGCCATGCTCCATCTTCATCACACAAAATATTTAAATCATGCACAACCCCGATGACAAGCCAAGCAATTGTTTCATACTTTTGACGTTCTCGAACCTTTTCAACTTTCACGCAATACATGAGCGTGAGCCATGGACATAGCACTATAGGTGGAACAGACGGTGGTTGTGGAGAAGACAAAAAAGAGGAGATAGTCTCACATCAACTAGGCGTATCAACGGGCTATGGAGATGCCCATTAATAGATATCAATGTGAGTGAGTAGGGATTGCCATGCAACGGATGCACTAGAGCTATAAGTTTATGAAAGCTCAAAAAGAAAACTAAGTGGGTGTGCATCTAACTTGCTTGCTCATGAAGACCTAGGGCGTTTTGAGGAAGCCCATCGTTGGAATATACAAGCCAAGTTCTATAATGAAAAATTCCCACTAGTATATGAAAGTGATATCATAGGAGACTCTCTATCATGAAGATCATGGTGCTACTTTGAAGCACAAGTGTGGCAAAAAGGATAGTAGCATTGTCCCTTCTCTCTTTTTCTCTCATTTTTTTTTGGCCTTCTACTTTTTTTATTTGGCCTTTTCTCTCCCTTTTTTTTATTTCCTCACATGGGACAATGCTCTAATAATGAAGATCATCACACTTTTATTTACTTTACAACTCAAAAATTACAACTCGATACTTAGAACAAAATATGACTCTATATGAATGCCTTCGGCGGTGTACCGGGATGTGCAATGAATCAAGAGCGACATGTATAAAAAAATGATGAACGGTGGCTTTGCCACAAATATGATGTCAACTACATGATCATGCATAACAATATGACAATGATGAAGCGTGTCATAATAAACGGAACGGTGGAAAGTTGCATGGCAATATATCTCGGAATGGTTATGGAAATGCCATAATAGGTAGGTATGGTGGCTGTTTTGAGGAAGGTATATGGTGGGTTTATGGCACCGGCGAAAGTTGCGCGGCACAAGAGAGGCTAGTAATGGCGGAGAGGTGAGAGTGCGTATAATCCATGGACTCAACATTAGTCATAAAGAACTCACATACTTATTGCAAAAGCCTATTTGTCATCGAAACAAAGTACTACGCGCATGCTCCTAGGGGGATAGATTGGTAGGAAAAGACCATCGCTCATCCCCGACCGCCACTCATAAGGAAGACAATCAAAAAATATCTCATGCTCCAACTTCGTTACATAAAGGTTCACCATACGTGCATGCTACGGGACTCACAAACCTTAACACAAGTATTTCTCAAATTCACAACTATTTACTAGCATGACTCTAATATCACCATCTTCATATCTCAAAACAATCATAAGGAATCAAACTTCTCATAGTATTCAATGCACTTTATATGAAAGTTTTTATTATATCCCTCTTGGATGCCTATCATATTAGGACTAAATTTATAACCAAAGCAAATTACCATGCTGTTTTAAAGACTCTCAAAATAATATAAGTGAAGTGTGATAGTTCATCAATTTCTATAAAATAAAACCACCGCCGTGCTCTAAAAAGATATAAGTGAAGCACTAGAGCAAATTTGCCTAGCTCAAAAGATATAAGTGAAGCACATAGAGCATTCTAATAAATCATGATTCATGCGTGTCTCTCTAAAAAGGTGTGTACAGCAAGGATGATTGTGGAAAACTAAAAAGCAAAGACTCAAATCATACAAGATGCTCCAAGCAAAACACATATCATGTGATGAATAAAAATATAGCCTCAAGTAAAGTTACCGATAGACGAAGACGAAAGAGGGGATGCCTTCCCGGGGCATCCCCAAGCTTAGGATTTTTGACATCCTTGAATATTACCTTGGGGTGCCTTGGGCATCCCCAAGCTTAGGCTCTTGCCTTTCCTTATTCCATAGACCATCAAATCCTTACCCAAATCTTGAAAACTTCACAACACAAAACTCAACAGAAATTCTTATAAGCTCCGTTAGTATAAGAAAATAAATCACCACTTTTGGTACTGTTGTGAACTCATTATTTATTTATATTGGTGTAATATCTAATGTATTCCAACTTTTCCATGGTTCATACCCCCCGATACTAGCCATAGATTCATCAAAATAAGCAAACAACACATAAAAAATTGAATCTGTCAAAAACAGAACAGTCTGCGAAGATCTGAATTGTTCCAATACTTATGTAACTCCAAAAATTCTGGAAAATTAGGACAAAATAGGAAATTAGTATATAAATCTTTTTAAAAAAATTCAGAGTTATTCCACGCTCCAGTGAATTTAACAATTCTAGGACTGGGCGCAAAAGTTTCTGTTTTTCAGCAGGATCAAATCAACTATCACCGTAAGCCATCCCAAAGGTCTTACTTGGCACAAACACTAATTAAAATACAAAACCACATCTAACCAGAGGCTAGATGAAATATTTATTGCAAAACAGAACCTAAAAAGCAAAAACAAAAAATAAAATTGGGTTGCCTCCCAACAAGCGCTATTGTTTAACGCCCTTAGCTAGGCATAAAAACACGAATAGATCTAAGTATTATCGTCTTTGGCATTCAATCCATACGTGGCTCTCATAATAGATTCATAAGGCAATTTAATTTAATTTCTAGGGAAGTGTTCCATGCCTTTCCTTAATGGAAATTGGAATCTAATATTTCCTTCTTTCATATCAATAATTGCACCAATCGTTCTAAGGAAAGGTCTACCAAGAATAATAGGACATGTAGGATTGCAATCTATATCAAGAAAAATGAAATCTACGGGCACATAATTCCTATTTGCAATAATAAGAACATCATTAATTCTTCTCATAGGTTTCTTAATAGTGGAATCCGCAAAATGCAAATTTAAAGAACAATCATCAAATTCACGGAAACCTAACACATCACATAAAGTTTTCGGAATCGTGGAAACACTAGCACCCAAATCACACAAAGCATAGCATTCATAATCTTTAATCTTAATCTTAATAGTAGGTTCCCACTCATCATAAAGTTTTCTAGGAATAGAAACTTCCAAATTAAGCTTTTCTTCATAAGATTGCATCATAGCATCAACGATATGTTTAGTAAAAGCTTTGTTTAGATTATAAGCATGAGGAGAATTCAATATGGATTGCAACAAGGAAATACAATCTATTAAAGAGAAATTATCATAATTAAAGTTCTTGAAATCCAAAATAGTGGGTTCATTGCTATCTAAAGTTTTGACCTCTCCAATCCCACTTTTATTAGTTTTTGCATCAAGATCTAAAAACTCCGAATCATTGGGACACCTTCTAACTAAAGTTGACTCATCTCTAGTCCCATCTTTATCAAGATTTACATTGGAAAACAAAGATTCAATAGGAGTCACATCAATCACTTTAAGATCTTCATCATTATTCTCACAGAAACTAGAAGAACACATTTTTATGAACCAATCTTTTTTAGCACGCATCTTAGCGGTTCTTTCTTTGCACTCATCAATGGAAATTCTCATGGATTTGAGAGACTCATTGATATCATGCTTAGGTGGAATAGATCTAAGTTTCAAAGAATCAACATCAAGAGAAATTATATCCACGTTCCTAGCCAAATCATCAATCTTAAGCAATTTTTCTTCAATCAAAGCATTGAAATTCTTTTGCGAACTTATAAATTCTTTAACAATATTCTCAAATTCAGAGGGTATCTTATTATAATTTCCATAAGAATTGTTGTAGGAATTACCATAATTATTAGAGGAATTACTAGGAAACGGCCTAGGATTAAAATTACTTCTATACGCGTTATTACCAAAATTGTTCCTACCAACAAAATTCACATCCATGGATTCGTTATTGTTTTCAATCAAAGTAGATAAAGGCATATCATTAGGATCAATAGGAGCACTCTTATTAGCAAATAATTTCATAAGTTCATCCATCTTTCCACTCAAAACATTGATTTCTTCAATCGCATGCACTTTTTTACTAGTGGAAGATCTTTCGGTATGCCATTGAGAATAATTGACCATAATATTATCTAGGAGTTTAGTAGCTTCTCCTAACGTAATTTCCATAAAAGTACCTCCCGCGGCCGAATCTAAAAGATTTCTAGAAGCAAAATTCAATCCGGCATAAATTTTTTGTATAATCATCCACAAATTCAAACCATGAGTAGGGCAATTTCGTATCATCAATTTCATCCTCTCCCAAGATTGTGCAACATGTTCATGATCAAGTTGCTTAAAATTCATAATATCGTTCCTAAGGGAGATGATATTAGCGGGAGGAAAATACTTGGAAATAAAAGCATCTTTACACTTATTCCATGAATCAATACTATTTTTAGGCAAAGATGAAAACCAAGTTTTAGCACGATCTCGAAGTGAGAACGGAAATAGCTTCAATTTAACAATATCATTATCCACATCTTTTTTCTTTTGCATATCACACAAATCAACGAAATTATTAAGATGGGATGCGGCATCTTCACTAGGAAGGCCAGAAAATTGATCTTTCTTAACAAGATTCAGCAAAGCGGCATTAATTTCACAAGATTCCGCATTAGTAGCGGGAGCAATCAGAGTACTAATAAAATCATTATTATTGGTCTTGGAAAAATCACACAATTTGGTATTCTCTTGAGTCATCATGACAAAGCAAGCAATCCAACACACGAGCACACAAAAAGCAAGCGAAGAAGACGAACAGAAGATGGACGGAAGAAGGGAGGTAGAAGGGCGAATAAAAAGGCAAATCTTTTCAAAAATCGTTTTAGAAGTGGGGGAGAGGAAAACGAGAGGCGAATGGCAAATAATGTAATGCGAGGGATGAGAGTTTATGATGGGTACTTGGTATGTCTTGGCTTGGCGTAGATCTCCCCGACAACGGTGCTAGAAATCGGCAAGTTGACGGGAGATCAAATCTTGACTTGACTTGGCGTAAACCTCCCCGGCAACGGCGCCAGAAATCCTTCTTGCTACTTCTTGAGCTTGCGTTGGTTTTTCCCTTGAAGAGGAAAGGGTGATGCAGCAAAGTAGAGTAAGTATTTCCCTCAGCTTTTGAGAACCAAGGTATCAATCCAGTAGGAGACAACGCTCAAGTCACCGAATACCTGCACAAACAAACACCAACCTTGCACCCAACGCGATAAAGGGGTTGTCAATCCCTTAACGGTTATTTGCAACGTGAGATCTGATAGAGATGATAAACGGTAAAGTGATATTTTTGGTATTTTTGGTTTATGGAACGGAACGTAAAGATTGCAAAGTAAAAGAAATAGGAAATGGAAATTGTAGATCGGAAACTTATATGATGGAAAATAGACCTGGGGGCCATAGGTTTCACTAGAGGCTTCTCTCAAGATAGAAATTATTACGATGGGTAAACAAATTACTGCTGAGAAATTGATAGAAAAGCGCAAAGTTATGACGATATCTAAGGCAATGATCATGAATATAGGCATCACATCCGTGTCAAGTAGACCGAAACGATTCTGCATCTACTACTATTACTCCACACATCGACCGACTCCTGCCTGCATCTAGAGTATTAAGTTCATAAGAACAGAGTAACGCATTAAGTAAGATGACATGATGTAGCGGGATAAACTCAAGCAATATGATGAAAACCCCATTTTTTATCCTCGATGGCAACAATACAATACGTGCCTTGCTGCCCCTACTGTCACTGGGAAAGGAGACCGCAAGATTGAACCCAAAGCTAAGCACTTCTCCCATTGCAAGAAAAACCAATCTAGTTGGCCAAACCAAATCGATAGTTCGAAGAGACTTGCAAAGATATCAAATCATGCATATAAGAATTCAGAGAAGATTCAAATAATATTCATAGATAAGCTGATCATAAATCCACAATTCATCGGATCTCGGCAAACACACCACAAAAGAGTATTACATCGAATAGATCTCCAAGAACATCAAGGAGAACTTTGTATTGAGAATCAAAGAGAGAGAAGAAGCCATCTAGCTACTAGCTATGGACCCGTAGGTCTGAAATAAACTACTCACGCTTCATTGGAGAGGCAATGGTGTTGATGTAGAAGCCCTCCGTGATTGATTCCCCCTCCGGCAGAACGCCGGAAAAGGCCCCAAGATGGGATCTCACGGGTACAGAAGGTTGCGGCGGTGGAAAAGTGGTTTTGTTGCTCCCCTGGATGTTTTTAGGGTATAATAGTACATATAGGCAAAAGATCTAGGTCAGAGGGGCTACGAGGGGCCCATAAGGTTGGGGGGCGCGCCCTACCCCCCTGGGCGCGCCCTCCGCCCTTGTGGCCGCCTCGCGGCTCTTCTGACTTGCACTCCAAGTCTCTTGGGTGTCTTCTGGTCAAAGAAAAATCATCGCGAAAGTTTTATTCCGTTTGGACTCCGTTTGGTATTCCTTTTCTGCAAAACTCTAAAACAAGGAAAAAACAGAAACTGGCACTGGGCTCTAGGTTAATAGGTTAGTCCCAAAAATCATATAAAATAGCATATAAAACATCCAAAACAGATAATATAATAGCATGGAACAATCAAAAATTATAGATATGTTGGAGACGTATCATACCCCAAGGTAATATTCAAGGACAACCAAGAGCCTAAGCTTGGGGATGCCCCAGAAGGCATCCCCTCTTTCGTCTTCGTCTATCGGTAACTTTACTTGAGGCTATATTTTTATTCACCACATGATATGTGTTTTGCTTGGAGTGTCTTGTATGATTTGAGTCTTTGCTTTTTAGTTTGCCACAATCATCCTTGCTGTGCACACCTTTTGAGAGAGACACGCATGAATCATGATTTATTAGAATACTCTATGTGCTTCACTTATATCTTTTGAGCTAGGCAATTTTGCTCTAGTGCTTCACTTATATCTTTTTAGAGCACAGCGGTGGTTTTATTTTATAGAAATTATTGAACTCTCATGCTTCACTTATATTATTTTGAGAGTCTCTAGACAACATGGTAATTTGCTTTGGTTATGAATTTAGTCCTAATATGATAGACATCCAAGAGGGATATAATAAAAACTTTCATATAAAGTGCATTGAATACTATGAGAAGTTTGATTCCTTATGATTGTTTTGAGACATAAAGATGGTTGTATTAGAGTCATGCTAGTGAGTAATTGTGAATTGGCGAGATACTTGTGTTAAGGTTTGTGAGTCCCGTAGCATGCACGTATGGTGAACCGTTATGTAACGAAGTTGGAGCATGAGATTTTTTTGATTGTCTTCCTTATGAGTGGCGGTCGGGGACGAGCGATGGTCTTTTCCTACCAATCTATCCCCCTAGGAGCATGCGCATAGTACTTTGTTTCGATGACTAATAGATTTTTGCAATAAGTATGTGAATTCTTTATGACTAATGTTGAGTCCATGGATTATACGCACTCTCACCCTTCCACCTTTGCTAGCCTCTCTAGTGCCACACAACTTTCGCCGGTACCATACACCCACCATATACCTTCCTCAAAACAGCCACCATACCTACCTATTATGGCATTTCCATAGCCATTCCAAGATATATTGCCATGCAACTTTCCACCGTTCTGTTTTATTATGACACGCTTCATCATTGTCATATTGCTTTGCATGATCATGTAGTTGACATCGTATTTGTGGCAAAGCCACCTTTCATAATTCTTTCATACATGTCACTCTTGATTCATTGCACATCCCGGTACACCGCCGGAGGCATTCATATAGAGTCATATTTTGTTCTAAGTATCGAGTTGTAATTCTTGAGTTGTAAGTAAATAAAAGTGTGATGATCTTCATTATTAGAGCATTGTCCCATGTGAGGAAAGGATGATGGAGGCTATGATTCCCCCACAAGTTGGGATGAGACTCCGAACGAAAAATAAAAAAAGAGGCCAAAAGGGCAAGCAAAAAAAAAATAATGAGAGAAAAAGAGAGAAGGGGCAATGCTACTATCCTTTTTCCACACTTGTGCTTCAAAGTAGCACCATGATCTTCATGATAGAGAGTCTCCTATTTTGTCACTTTCATATACTAGTGGCAAATTTTCATTATAGAACTTGGCTTGTATATTCCAACAATGGGCTTCCTCAAATTTCCCTAGGTCTTCATGAGCAAGCAAGTTGGATGCACACCCACTTAGTTTTCTTTTGAGCTTTCATACACTTATTGCTCTAGTGCATTCGTTGCATGGCAATCCCTACTCACTCACATTGATATCTATTGATGGGCATCTCCATAGCCCGTTAATACGCCTAGTTGATGTGAGACTATCTCCTTCTTTTTTTGTCTTCTCCACAACCACCATATTCTATTCCACCTATAGTGCTATGTCCATGGCTCATGCTCATGTATTGCGTGAAAGTTGAAAAGGTTTGAGAACACTAAAAGTATGAAACAATTGCTTGGCTTTTCATCGGGGTTGTGCATGCTTTGAATATTTTGTGTGATGAAGATGGAGAATAGCCAGACTATATGATTTTGTAGGGATAAGCTTTCTTTGGCCATGTTATTTTGAGAAGACATAATTGCCTTCTTAGTATGCTTGAAGTATTATTGTTTTTATGTCAATATTAAACTTTTGTTTTGAATCTTATGGATCTGAACATTCATGCCACAATAAAGAAAATTACATGGATAAATATGTTAGGTAGCATTCCACATCAAAAATTCTGTTTTTATCATTTACCTACTCGAGGACGAGCAGGAATTAAGCTTGGGGATGCTTGATATGTCTCCAATGTATTTATAATTTTTGATTGTTCCATGCTATTATATTATCTGTTTTGGATGTTTTATATGCATTATTATGCTATTTTATATTATTTTGGGGACTAACCTATTAATCTAGAGCCCAGTGCCAGTTTCTGTTTTTTCCTTGTTTTTGAGTTTCATAGAAAAGGAATACCAAACGGAGTCCAAACGGAATAAAACTTTCGCGATGATTTTTCTTGGACCAGAAGACACCCCGGAGACTTGGAGTTCAAGTCAGAAGAGCCACGAGGCGGCGACAAGGGGGTAGGGCGCGCCCCCTGCCTTGTTGGCCCCACGTGACTCCACCGACCTACTTCTTCGTCCTATATATTCACATATATTCCAAAACCCTCAGAAGCATCCACGAAAAGACTTTTCCACTGCCGCAACCTTCTGTACCCGTGAGATCCCATCTAGGGACCTTTTCCGGCACCCTGCCGGAGGGGGATTCGATCACGGAGGGCTTCTACATCAACTCTATTGCCCTTCCGATGAAGCGTGAGTAGTTTACCTCAGACCTATGGGTCCATAGCTAGTAGCTAGGTGGCTTCTTCTATCTCTTTGATTCTCAATACCATGTTCTCCTCGTTGTTCTTGGAGATCTATCCGATGTAATATTCTTTTGCGGTGTGTTTGTCGAGATCCGATGAATTGTGGATTTATGATCAGTTTATCTATGAATATTATTTGAATCTTCTCTGAATTCTTATATGCATGATTTGATATCTTTGTAATTCTCTTTGAATTATCGGTTTGGTTTGGCCAACTAGATTGGTTTTTCTTGCAATGGGAGAAGTGGTTAGCTTTGGGTTCAATCTTGCAATGTCCTTTCCCAGTGACAGTAGGGGCAGCAAGGCACATATTTTATTGTTGCCATCGAGGATAAAAAGATGGGGTTTACATCATATTGCTTGAGTTTATTTCTCTACATCATGTCATCTTACTTAATGCGTTACTCTGTTCTTCATGAACTTAATACTCTAGATGCAGGCATGAGTCGGTCGATGTGTGGAGTAATAGTAGTAGATGCATAATCGTTTTGGTCTACTTGACACGGACGTGATGCCTATATTTCATAATCATTGCCTTGGATATCGTCATAACTTTGCGCTTTTCTATCAATTACTCGACAGTAATTTGTTCACCCACCGTATTATTTGCTATCTTGAGAGAAGCCTCTAGTGAAACCTATGGCCCCCGGGTCTATTTTCCATCATATAAGTTTGCGATCTACAATTTTCCATCATATAAGTTTCCGATCTACTATTTTCCATCATATTACTTTCTGATCTACTATTTTGCAATCTTTTATTTTCATATCTATAAACCAAAAAACCCAAAAATATTTACTTTATCTTTTGTTTAGTTTTACCTATCTCTATCAGATCTCACTTTTGCAAGTAACCGTGAAGGGATTGACAACCCCTTTATCGCGTTGGGTGCAAGTTGTTTGATTGCTTATGCAGGTGCTAGGTGATTTGTGCGTTATCTCCTACTGGATTGATACCTTGGTTCTCTAACTGAGGGAAATACTTATCTCTACTTTGCTGCATCACCCTTTCCTCTTCAAGGGAAAAACCAACGCAAGCTCAAGAAGTAGCCGTGGTGTCCACCGTAGCGAAACTGTAGTCGGAGCTGTTGATAAACCTGGAGAAACGTTCGCAAGGCCTTGTGGCCAGGTGGTGGTGGTAGACGAGGACGTCATGTCGCACGCACAACTGGGCGACAACAACTGATAGCCCACAAGTATAGGGGATCGCAACAGTTTTCGAGGGTAGAGCATTCAACCCAAATTTATTGATTTGACACAAGGGGAGCTAAAGAACATTTGCAAGTATTAGCAGCTGAGTTGTCAATTCAACCACACCTGGAGATTAATTATCTGTAGCAAAGTGATCAGTAGCAAAGTAGTACAATAGTTTTGATAGTAGTAGCAACAGTAATAGTAACGGTAACAGTGATAGCAATGATTTTGTAGCAAGTGCAACAGTGACAATAGCAGTAGTAACTTAGCAAGAACAATATGAGAGAAATTCGTAGCCATTGGATCGGTGAATTCGTTGGATGATATTCATCATATAATAGTCATAACCTAGGGCGATATGGCACTAGCTCCAGTTCATAAATATATTGTAGGCATGTATTCCGCAAATAGTCATACATGTTTATGGAAAGAACTTGCATGACATCTTTTATCCTACCTTCCCGTGGCAGCGGGGTCCTATTGGAAACTAAGGGATATTAAGGCCTCCTTTTAATAGAGAACCAGAACAAAGCATTAACACATAGTGAATACATGAACTCCTCAAACTACGGTCATCACCGGGAAGTGTCCCGACTATTGTCACTCCGGAGTTGCTGGATCATAACACGTAGTAGGTGACTATAACTTGCAAGATCGGATCTAGAACATAGATATAATGCTGATAACATAAACGGTTCAGATCTGAAATCATGTCACCCGGGCCCAAAGTGACAAGCATTAAGCATGGCAAAGTCATAGCAACATCAATCTCAGAACATAATGGATACTAGGGATCAAGCCCTAACAAAACTAACTCGATTACATGATGAATCTCATCCAACTCCTCACCGACTAGCGAGCCTACGAAGGAATTACTCACTCCCGGTGGGGAGCATCATGGAATTGGCGATGGAGAAGGGTTGGTGATGACGAAGATCGAAGATCCCCCTCTCCGGAGCCCCAAACGGACTCCAGATCTGGCCTCCCGATGAAGAACAGGAGGTGGCGGCGGCTCCGTCTCGTGAAACGCGATAATTCTTTCTCTCTTATTTTTTCTCCAAATATGTGATTTTATAGTATCAGGGTTGAAGTCCGCGGGGCCACCAGGTGGGGACAACCTAGGTGCCCCCTTCGATGGTTCTTGGCTCCAGAAATTCTTATTTATTGAATAAAAAATCCTCGCAAAGTTTCGTTCCAATCCGAGAACTTTTATTTTTGCACAAAAAACAACACCATGGTAGTTCTGCTGAAAACAACGTCAGTCCGGGTTAGTTTCATTCAAATCATGTAAATTAGAGTCCAAAACAAGAGGAAAAGCGTTAGGAAAAGTCGATACGACGGAGACATATCAACTCCCCCAAGCTTAAACCTTTGCTTGTCCTCAAGCAATTCAGTTGATAAACTGAAAGTGAAAAAGAAAAACTTTTACGAACTCTTTTGCTCTTGTTTACATAAATAAGCTTAAGTAGCACCCAGGTTTTCAGCAAAGATTATAACTAACCATATCGACAATAACTCTTAAAAATTATATTAACTCATAACAATGGCATAATCAACTAGCAGGCAATAATAAGATATCTCAAACAACAACACTTTGTCAAAGCAACCATGATATAATATGACAATAGTGGTATCTCGCCAGCCCCTTCTGAGACCACAAAACATAAATGCAGAGCACCTCCAAAGTCCGAGCAGCGACTAAACATTGTAATTCATGGTAGAAAAGATCCAGTCATGATGCACCCAACATTAGCTATACACAATGCATGAGGATGACAATAGTGCTCTCAGGTTCTGGCGCTTATTTGAGAAGGTGATGACACAACATAAAAGTAAATAGATAGTCCCTTCGCAGAGGGAAGCAGTGATTTGCAGAGGTGCCAGAGCTCAAATTTTAAAACAGAGGTAAATGAAATTTTGAGAAATGCACCCTTCTTGTTTACTTCGCGACCATTAGTTATCGGTATCTTCCATGCTAAACACATTAGTGGCGGTTCCCAAGCGATAAAAGTAAAGGTTTACTCCCCCTCCACCAACAATCACACTCCATGGCTTGTCCGAAACAACGGGTGCCTTCCATACCAACAACATTCCTGGGGGAGTTTTGTTTAATTATTTGCAATTTGAATTCGGGACTGGGAATCCCTATTACCGCCCCTCTCGTGCAAGGACAAGTGAATAAACACTCATCATGAGAATAACCCGCTTAACATGGAAGATACTGACTACCTCATGTTGCTCTATGAACAATCAAGGCACACAAAAAAGGATATTTATTTGAAGTTTTTTAGAGGTGGCACATGCAAATTTACTTAGGACGGCAGGGTAATACAGCATATAGGTAGGTATAGTGGACTCATCTGGAATAACTTGGGTTTCAGGGTTTTGATGCACAAGCAGAATCCCCACTTAGTACAGGCGAAGGCTAGCAATTAGGTTGAGAAGCGGCCAGCTAGAGAGCGAAAACGGTCATGAACATGCATTATGCATAAGTAACATTGGATACTAGCATGAGTAGGATATGAACACCATGAACATAAATATCATAGAGGCTATGTTGGTTTTGATTCAACTACATGCATGAACATGTGCCAAGTCAAGCCACCCGAACATTCAGAGGAGGATACCATATCATCATACTACATCACAATTATTTTAACACAATGTTGACATCCAAGATAAATCATTATCCACTCCTAGCTACTTAAGCATGACATGAGAAACTATAATCTCTAAGGGTCATTGCAAACATGTTTGATCATAATGAGCTGAATCATGGATACTAGGTTAAACATATTTACAAAAACAGAACAAGTTGAGTTCATACCCGTTTCTCTCTGCCACAACCAGTTCATCAATTATCATCATTATTGCCTTTCACTTGCACGGCCGAACGGTATGAAAATAATAATAGTGCAAGAGTGCCATGGACTAAGCTGGAATCTGCAAACATTTTATTCAAAAAGAAGAAAACAAGGTAATATGGGCTCTCTGTTAGATCAACAACAATGCATATGAGAGCCACTCAACATTTTCATCGTGGTCTTCTCCTCGGTATGACTCAATAAAAAGAAATTCAGAGAGACACACTGAAATATTTTTGGGAGTTTTTGGTTTTCTGAAATAGAGCAAATTTAAGAAAGGAAAAATAAAAACAAGAAAAACTATTTACACAGGAGAGCTCCCAACAAGCAACAGAAGAACAAGGAAATCTTTTTGGGTTTTCTTTTTTTGAAAAAACTACAGCTAATTATACTAAAAAGAAAAATAAAAAGAAGCAGGAAATATTTTTGTATTTTCTCAAAGTTCTTTTTTTAAACACACAAGAAGAAGGCGAGAAAATAAATCTAGCATGGATAATACAATGAAAAAGTGTGGACACCGACAACTGGAATGAAATGTGTGAACATGAATATAATGTCGGTGGGAATACGTACTCCCCCAAGCTTAGGCTTTTGGCCTAACTTGGTAATCACCACTCAAAGAAGCCATGGGGTCCTATGTTGAAGTGCTGGGGAGCGGGCACCTGAGGGTCCCATTCCTGAGGCTCCGCCTGTGCCGTAGCTAGGTTGTTCCGATAGGCGACAATGTCCTCAGGCATAATCCTGTATCCGCCCCTGGCAATAGGATCAAACAAAGCAGGTGCAGGCAACGGAATAATATCACGAGTATCCTCACTAAAAATAAGGTTGTAAGGAAAATCACTAGTAGTGTTCTCGCCATCAATAAATTGGTGGTGTGCCATAGCCGAGTGATCTAAATAAACCTTGGGTAAAGGATAATCATGCTGGCGTATCTGAATGTTAAAGTGACTCACCAAGCGAGTAGCATAAATGCCACCATGTATTTTACCCTTGTATCTGTTAATGTGGAGGCGACGTGCCACAATAGCTCCCAAGCTATAAGTGTCATCGCCGTAAAGTGCACGACGTAAAACAACAAAGTCAGGCACACTAAGTGCACCTACCTTCTCTCTAGCAAGCAAACACTTCGCAATGAATAGAGCAAAATAATGTACAGCCGGAAAATGTAAACTAGTGGCAGTGACAGCCGATACCCCTCACTCATCCCCCACAGTCAGAGTGTAGTAAAAACCATCAAACTCTGCGGGCCTAGGCTCTAGTAAATCCCCGTCAGAAGGGATCATGCATATGTCACAAAACTCAGTAAATGGTATCTGATGGGGTTCAGCATATAAGTTAAACTGCACCTTGGGAGGATTACTCCTACTCAAGAAATGAAAACTTTGCACAAAGGAATTTGTGAGGAGATGATACTGTTCACATTCAGCTGGGATGAAGTCGGTGAGGCCGGCATTAGCAGCATACTGTGCAAACTCTTAACGGATTCTGACTCCCTCCATGAATGGGTTATGCGGCCACTCACACGGCCGTACCTCCGCCATTCTCCAGGTGTGGAGATCACTGTCAGACGACTCCCCAATAACTCCCTTAGAGTTCTTCTTGGAAGCAAACTTCCTAAAAATACACATCTTTTCCTATGAGCAAAATTCTGAAATTTTTAGTCCACAAAATTTTTCTCAACGAAACTTTACAAGATTGATAGCAACTACTCATAGGGATGCATAGAGGCCATATCAAGCATTCAAACTACTTAGAACTCTAAGAATTCAACATGCAAGCTCATCTACAGCAGCACCAAGAGTCACTAATTATTCTAAATATAAACCACTAAAGCAAAAATTAATTGGACCAATGGAGGAGTCACATACCAAGCAACAATCCCCCGAAACAGTTTCGGAAATGGAGCTTCGAGCAAAGAGATCGAAATCTGTGGGTTCGAGAGCAAGAACATGAGAGAGAGAGAGAGCAATGGTGATTTTTTTCTGGAGGTAGGTGATGATATGGAGTGAAGGGATAAGTGAGGGGGCCCACGTGGGGACCACAACCCACCAGGGCACCTCCCTCTGATGTTATTTGCACTAAAAATTCTTAAATAATCAGAAAAAATCGTATTAAATTTTCAGAGCATTCTGAGAACTTTTATTTTTGGGTCATTTTTTTATTGTACGGAAAACTCAAAAAGCAGGCAAGGCATGGCATTTTATTTTATTTAACTAATAAAAACAGAAAACAAAAAGTAGGGACAGAAGGTAGTGCTCACTAAATTCATCAACTTCATACCTCTCAAAAATGATTCATTAATAAGGTTGATCAAGTCTTATTAACAACCACTTCCGATTAGCATGAAACCAAAGAACTTTTGTAAAACACTAAGTTACCTAAATGGGGATGTGAATGTCCCCAACAATAAGCATTTCATATTTCTTTTTAACAGTAGGTAGGGGTAGTTGAAAACTTCCAATAGTGATTGTCGGAGATTTTTCAATAACGTTAATACCATTCACTTGGAATTGTTTCTTCGGAAAGTGCACCGTATGCTCATTACCATTGATATGAAAAGTTACCTTGCTTTTATTGCAATCAATAACAGCCCCTGCAGTATTCAAGAAAGGTCTACCGAGGATAATCGACATGTTGTCATCCTCGGGCATCTCGAGTATAACAAAGTCAGTCAAGATAGTAACATTAGCAACAACAACGGGCACATCCTCACAAATACCGATAGGTATGGCAGTTGATTTATCAGCCATTTGCAAAGATATTTCAGTAGGTGTGAGTTTATTCAAATCAAGTCTTTTATATAAAGAGAAAGGCATAACACTAACACCAGCTCCTAAATCACATAAAGCAATTTTCACATAATTTCTTTTGATGGAGCAAGGTACAGTTGGTATTCCCGGATCTCCAAGTTTTTTAGGTACTCCATCCTTAAAAGTATAATTAGCAAGCATGGTGGAGATTTCAACTTCTGGTATTTTTCTCTTATTGGTGATGATGTCTTTCATGTACTTTGCATAAGAAGGCATTTTTAAGATATCAGTCAAGCGAGTACACAAAAAGACTGGCCTCAGCATTTCAGCAAAACGTTCAAATTCTTCATCATCTTTCTTTTTGGTTGACTTAGGTGGAAAGGGCATAGATTTTTGAACCCATGGTTCTCTTTCCTTACCGTGTTTTCTAGCAACAAAGTCTCTTTTATCATATCTTTTATTCTTGGTTTGTGGGTTATCAAGATCAGCTGCTGGTTCTATCTCAACATCATTATCTGGTTCTTTATTATTTGTTTGAGTATCTTCATGAACCTCATCATTGTCTTTTTCATTTTCAGAAGGTGGGTGTTCACTACCAGATTGAGTTTCAGCATCAGAGATAGAGACTTCATTATCATTAACAGGAGGTTTTTCAACTTCAGGTTCACTAGAGGCATGCAAAGTCGTATCATTTTTCTTCTTCTTTTTCTTTTTAGAAGGACTAGGTACATCAGTGTCAACTCTTTGAGAGTCTTCTTTAATTCTTTTTGGGTGTCCCTCAGGATAAAGTGGTTCCTGAGTCATTCTACCTCCTCTAGTCATTACTCTAACAGCATGATCATTGATATTATTATTCATTTCATCAAGCAACTCTCTTTGAGATTTAGCAACTTGTTCTAATTGAGTTTGAACCATAGAAGCATGCTTTCCTACAACTCTAACATCATTTGAGATTCTAAATAACAAGTCACTCAAGCGAGCAATCATATCAGAATTCTATTTCAATTGTTTCATAACATTTGCATTGAAGTGATCTTGCTTTCTAATGTAATTATCAAACTCATAAAGGCATTGACTAGGATGTTTATTATAAGGAATATCACCTTCATCGAACTTTAGTAAAGAATTTACCTCTACCACCTTAGTTGGTGGTGGTGTTTCAAGCCCATGTATTTCTTCGATAGGTGGTAAATTTTTAACATCCTCTGCTTTAATACCTTTTTCCTTCATGGATTTCTTTGCCTCTTGCATATCTTCAGGACTGAGATATAAGATACCCCTCTTCTTTGGAGTAGGTTTAAGTGGTGGTTCAGGAAGGATCCAATCATCATAATTTTTCAATATGTTATTCAATAATTCTTCAGCTTGTTCAACAGTTTGCTCCCTGAAAACACAACCAGCACAACTATCTAGGAAGTCCCTAGAAGCATCGGTTAGTCCATTATAGAAGATATCAAGTATTTCATTTTTCTTAAGAGGATGATCAGGCAAAGCATTAAGCAATTGGAGAAGCCTCCCCCAAGCTTGTGGGAGACTCTCTTCTTCAATTTGCGCAAAGTTCAATATTTCCTGTAAGGCAGCTTGTTTCTCATGAGCAGGAAAATATTTTTTAGAGAAGTAATAAATCATATCCTGGGGACTACGCACACAACTAGGAGCAAGAGTATTGTATCAAGCCTTAACATCACCCTTTAATGAGAACGGAAATAATTTGAGAATATAATAATAGCGAATTTTCTCATCATGAGCAAATAGGGTGGCTATGTCATTCAACTTAGTAAGATGTGCCACAATAGTTTCAGTTTCATAACCATGGAAAGGATCATATTCAACCAAAGTAATCAACTCTGGGTCGACAGAGAATTCATAATCCTTATCATCAACAAAGATAGGTGAAGTAGCAAACTTAGGATCACATTTCATTCTAGCATTCAAAGTCTTTTCTTTATACTTGCATAATAATTTTTCCAGATCATCTCTATCCTTACAAGCAAGAATGTCTCTAGTTGTCTCCTCATCCATAACATAACCTTTTGGTACCTTTGGCAATTCATATCTAGGAGAACTAGGTCTAATAGGTGTTTCAAGATTTTCAGTTTCAAGCTCTTCATCAGTTTCAACAATTTCATCAGTTTCAGCATTCTCAAAAGCCTTAGTTCTAGCAAGTTGTTCATCAAGAAATTCACCTAGTGGCATATTATCATCAAGCAAGGTACTAGCATCATCATGAGTAGCATTCATAGCAGAAGTAGCATCATCAATAACTTGCGACATATCAAAATTGATAGCATGTGGTGGTGTTGCAAGTCTACTTATAACAGACGATGAATCTAAAGCGGAGCTGGATGACAGTTCCTTACCTCCCCTCGTCTTAGAGGAAAAAATCTTAGTCTTAGCATCCTTCAGATTCTTCATAGTGAGAATTTGATAATAATCCCAAGTGACTCAACAAATATAGCTATGCTCCCCGGCAATGGCGCCAGAAAAAGGTCTTGATAACCCACAAGTATAGGGGATCGCAACAGTTTTCGAGGGTAGAGTATTCAACCCAAATTTATTGATTCGACACAAGGGGAGCCAAAGAATATTTGCAAGTATTAGCAGCCGAGTTGTCAATTCAACCACACCTGGAGATTAATTATCTGCAGCAAACTGATCAGTAGCAAAGTAGTACGATAGTTTTGATAGTAGTAGCAACAGCAATAGTAATGGTAACAGTGATAGCAATGATTTTGTAGCAAGTGCAACAGTGACAATAGCAGTAGTAACTTAGCAAGAACAATATGAGAGAAATTCGTAGCCATTGGATCGGTGAATTCGTTGGATGATATTCATCATATAATAGTCAAAACCTAGGGCGATACGGCACTAGCTCCAGTTCATAAATATAATGTAGGCATGTATTCCGCAAATAGTCATACGTGCTTATGGAAAGAACTTGCATGACATCTTTTGTCCTACCCTCCCGTGGCAGTGGGGTCCTATTGGAAACTAAGGGATATTAAGGCCTCCTTTTAATAGAGAACCAGAACAAAGCATTAACACACAGTGAATACATGAACTCCTCAAACTACGGTCATCACCGGGAAGTGTCCCGACTATTGTCACTCCGGGGTTGCCGGATCATAACACGTAGTAGGTGACTATAACTTGCAAGATCGAATCTAGAACATAGATATAATGGTGATAACATAAATGGTCCAGATCTAAAATCATGGCACCCGGGCCCAAAGTGACAAGCATTAAGCATGGCAAAGTCATAGCAACATCAATCTCAGAACATAATGGATACTAGGGATCAAGCCCTAACAAAACTAACTCGATTACATGATGAATCTCATCCAACTCCTCACCGACCAGCGAGCCTACGAAGGAATTACTCACTCCCGGTGGGGAGCATCATGGAATTGGCGATGGAGAAGGGTTGGTGATGACGAAGATCGAAGATCCCCCTCTCCGGAGCCCCAAACGGACTCCAGATCTGGCCTCCCGATGAAGAACAGGAGGTGGTGGCGGCTTCGTCTCGTGAAACGCGACAATTCTTTCTCTCTGACTTTTTTCTCCAAATATGTGATTTTATAGTATCAGGGTTGAAGTCTGCGGGGCCACCAGGTGGGGACAACCCACCTGGGCGCGCCTGGAGGTGGGGGGGCGCCCTGGTGGGTTGTGCCCACCCAGGTGCCCCCCTTCGGTGGTTCTTGGCTCCAGAAATTCTTATTTATTGAATAAAAAATCCTCGCAAAGTTTCGTTCCAATCCGAGAACTTTTATTTCTGCACAAAAAACAACACCATGGTAGTTCTGCTGAAAACAGCGTCAGTCCGGGTTAGTTTCATTCAAATCATGCAAATTAGAGTCCAAAACAAGAGGAAAAGCGTTAGGAAAAGTAGATATGACGGAGACGTATCAACAACCTTCTGATTGTGCCCGGCACGACCGATGGTTTACTCGAGGTCGAAGCCGACCACTTGGTACTTGTCCTCATCAAGCAACTGCTCCATAGTTTGGATGGAGCTCTCCACCGAGACCGGCTCATTCGTGTACACCACCGAGAGGGCCTTCCCCCTCACGTGGGTGTCCACTATGTGATGCGTGGTGAACTGCCCCCCGTTGTCATCGTCGGCCGCTGGGAGCGCCATTGGAGCCACGGGGAGCACCATTGGAACCACTGGATGTCCTCTCTGTAGTGTCGTCGTGGGTGTGCTTATCGTGTCGTGTGGCGCGAGAGATGAAGGTAAATGGCCGCAGGAATAAATGGGGGCTGGACGACCTGGATTCTTGGCGCGTCCGCATGGCAGTTTTTGCAGCGGGTAACTGCATCGTGGCGCCGCACCCGGCGCAACTGCATGCATAATGGCAGCACGAACGTACATGATCGTGCGCCGGCCCCAAACACTGGCAGCGCGCATGGAGGGACGAGGGCAGAGCGCCCGGAGGGACGCGAGAGCACAGCGCGCGTGGCGGGACACGAGTAGAGCGCGCCGTGGCCGCCTCAACCGCGAGCAACCACACGCATAGAGCAGTTGAACACGTAGGGAATGGTCGTCTACAAGCCGGCCGGCAGTAGCGACGCTGCGTAGAGAGCGGCCGTGTGCTACTACCTCCGTCTTCGTCTATTAGTCCCCTTTATATTCTGTGCCATATTTGACCTTAAATTTAACCAACAAAATGTTGATGCATGTTATAAAAATTATGTAATTGGAAACTATGTTCAAATACGAATCCAACGATATAATCTTTGGCGACATGCATTCGTATTTTATTAGTTAAATCTCTAGTCAAAATTTGGCAGAAAAATACATAGACGACTTATAAACCAGGACGGGGATAGTAGGTAATTAAATCGCAAACGTTTTTTTATTAACCATATGTGTACGTGTCCTTTCGTCCTCCTCTCGCACGCCTTGTCACCCCACTGCCGCAGACGGCTTACAGCGCAAGCTTGCGCAGGGCGCGGGGGCGTTCTTTTGGCCAAACGGTGGCTCGAAGTGGCGCCAATGAATCGTTGGTGAGCCCGTTCCCGTGCAACCTCGCAGGTTCCCGCGCAAGCTTCCCGCCCGACTCGGTGAAATCCCCCAAAATCCTAATGCTTACCGGCCTGCTATATAAACCCTCACGACCGGCGAGTCCTGTGTCGCATTTTCCCCTCCCTCCCTGTAGCTTATCTTGTCTGCTTCTCCCACAATCGCCAATGGCACCGGTCCGTCGTCGTCGCTCAGCCACTCCGCCGTCATCAGAGGACAGCTCCAGCTGGGAGGCTACACCATGGTGGCGACGCAGTCCCCGGCGTAGTGTAGTGCGCGTGGCGTCCCTGTTGGTTGTTCGCGGAACACCCACCACATGCTCCGCCGCCGCTGCCCGTTGGCAGCTGTTGCCTGCCGCCGTTGCCGCCACCCCACCGTCTGCCGTCGTGGCTACCACACCACCGTCGAAAGCCAGGGCCATCGCGCGCTCCGCCGTCGTGGCCCGAAGGCAGGAGGTGGCCGTCGTGGCCGCCACCCCATTGGCGGCCACCGTGGCCATCACCCGCTCCGCCACTGCGGCCCGAAGGCGGGAGGTGGTGGTTGTGGCCGCCACTCCATCGTCGGCCACCATGGCCGCCAACCCATCGTCAACCGCTAGGGTCATCACCCGCTCTGCCACCGCCGCCTGAAGGCGGGAGGCGGAGGTGGAGGCCCGCATGTGCGTCAGCGACCTTGCGCGCTACATCGAGTTCCTGCAGGAGGAGGAGGAGCGCTTCGTCGGGCACGCAAAGAGACTTACCGCCGCCGTGGCCGCGGCACACGCCGCCGCAGAGGCAAGGAATCAGGAGATCTACGAGGAGAACCACCACTTCGAGAGGGGTCGTCTAGAGCGGCAGAGGGCGTTCGAGGTGAGCGTCGCTGAAGGTGCAGCAGCGGCAGGCACCGTATTGCAGTTGTCTAGCTCATCGGTAGGCTCCTCGTCCTCTGCCTCTTACTGAGTGCGCTCGGCAGAGGAGAGGCTGCCGGAAGTAGTACAAAGCCCCTCTATAGTAGTAGTATTTAGGGGCTATTTTGTTCAGTTCATCTGACTATAGATGTGGTGGACTGTACAACGCACTTAAAATTAGCTAGTATATATAGTTGAACTAGCTATTCAGTACGTGGTTGGCAACAATTGGGGAAAAGTTTGGTCGGCTCAGCTATCGAGTTGAACTGTTTGTATAAAAGAACGACCGCTTAATCTATGAATGAAATCTATGCTTAATTACTGAATTTTAGTTGCAAAAATTAGATAGTGCTAGTGATTTTTAGCTGCATTTTTGACAAATGGCAGTATTACAAGCTTGACAAATGGCAATGTTACTAGATCAACAAATGTCAATCTTTCCAGTTTGACAAATGGCAATATACCCAATATGACAGATGCAAATCTTACCAAATTGTTTGTACGTGCTTGCACACGGGTCATCCAAAAGAGCCGTTTTTGTTGAAGGGATGTACAAATCCTGCTCGGCACATTTTCTATTGGCTTAGCGCCGAAGTCTGGCTTTGCATACCGTATTCAACCTCAACTGTTTGCGTTGAAGAGATGCACAAATCCTGCGCTGCGAATTTTCCCTTGGCTTACTGGGGAAGACCATAGCTCTCACTTTGCATACGTGTGTTCTATCTAAAACGTTTGCGATCAAGAGCTGCACAAATGCTGCTCGGCACATTTTCCCTTGGCTTCCTGGGGAAGCTGTCGGTTTGCATACGGGTGTTCTATCTAAAATGTTTACAATGAGTGTTTTATATTTAAAAACCATTTACGCTGTTTTTAAATAAAATCGTTTGATAAGTCTGTACATTCAGAGAGAAAAACGCAAGTTCGTTCAAACCATATTTTTCATTCAGTCACACTGCAAATTTATATTCATATGATCGAGATACACTTATACAGTATTAAACCCCAAAAAAACTAATTCCGGCGGCGGCAGAGACGGTGTGCCGCGCCGGCGTTGTCGTTGTTGTCCTCCGGGACGCCGTTGTTGAAGTCTTCAAGGCAGCACAGAATGTTCTTCACTTGGAAATCAAACATCATGTCGTCGCGCGATCGACGGGCGGGGCGCGGGAGGACAGAAACTCGCGGCGCTGCGAGGTAGAGGTCGACGGCGGCGTCCCATGTCGCTGAGGGGGGTGCGCGCACGGGCACGGGTGGGGCGGGTGCAGGCAAATGCACGGGGACCGGCGCCGCGGTGGGTGCATGGGCGCGCACGGGCACGGGCACGGGCGCTGGCATGTACACGAGCTCGCGCCGGTCCGTGGAGACCTAGCTGACGCCAGCGGCTTCCAGCTCTGCGATAGTGCTCGGCGACCAGCCCATCAACTCTACGGGGATGGTCGCTGGCGCTGGCGCGGGGATGGGAGCTGGGACGGGCGCGGGGGCATCAACCGCCGCGGCCAGCTCATTCAGGGCCATGTCCATGAGGCCCCATTCCTCCTTATTTTCTATCTCCTTCGGCTCGGAGTCGACTTCACCAAACTGGAAGACTAGTGGCAGATGATCCTTCTGCGCCATGGCGTTGGTGGAGGTCTGCGGGAGGGAGGGGAATGGGAGGCGAACAGTAAGGCCGCCCGTATTAAACAACGGCTCGGGCGCCATTAATGGAGAGGATGCGAGCAAGGCGGGCGGCCATGGAAGTCAAAGGGCTCGCTTCCCAGCAAAAGGGCGTTCAGTCAAGCAGCCCTTTGACCTCCCTTTGTCTGTATGATTTGGATAGCTTGCATGCTTCTCGGTCAGCCTGCCACCGGACTGCGCTCGCACGCCTCCCATTCAGTCAAGCAGCTGTCCGCACGGCACCTCCTATAGCCATTAAAAGAGAGACACATGGCGTCATGTGAATGGTTAACAGAACACACACGATTTAAATTATACAAATGTTTGAGATGTTAAAGTGGCAACTATTTGTTTCAAAATGCCTTTGTTGGCTGTTATTCGAGTGCGCCTTCTCTCAAAATGGACACGAAAAATACCACAGCATGTCGGGTGCCATTCCATGATAGCATGCCAAGTTTCATGAATTTTAGACGAGTTTTGGATTTACTAGAATTTAAAAACAAAGTATCTCAATGTTTTGCTGGCAATCAACAGTGCCCTGGTGTTTGAAATTCATTCCCAATTCTTGCATGGGCCCTAAGCATGCACCCAACGACACACATTTGATATGTCAACCCATTTTTCTGCACTGGAGCTTGTGCATGTAGTTCAAATTTGAATTATGCACATAAAATGCCTAGAAAACCCAGTTAATGTATAAAAATGTCCAAGCGAACCCCGAAAAATCCCAAAAATTGACACAACACTCCTGTTGTTCTATGTTGACACTAGAAAATTTTTGAAAACAAGAAGAGGCAACGGATATCGTTTCGTCCCCAAAGGTGCCACGTTCCCTACCGAAACCATCAGGCTTGTTGTGAGAAGCTCTGGTTTGCGAGAAGCTTATACCCAAACCTGTCCCAAATGGGACAAACTTTTACCACAACATGTTGATGCCACTCCATGATAGCATGTCAAGTTTCATGAACTACAGACGAGTTTTGGATTTACTATAATTTAAAAACCATGTATCTCAATGTTTGCAGCCGAGCGACGGTGGCAAGGTGTTTGACATTCATTCCCATTTCTTGCATGGGACCTAAGCATGCAACCAAGGACACAGATTTGATTTTTCAACCAATTTACATGCACTGGAGCATGTGCCTGTAGTTTAAATTTGAATTATGCACATAAATGCATAGAAAACTCAGTTAATGTATAAAAATGTCCAAACGAACCTCGAAAAATTCCTAAATTTAACACAACACTCCTGTTGTTCTATGTTGGCACTAGAAAAAATTGAAATCAAGAAGAGGCAATGGATATCGTTTCGTCCAGAAAGGTGAAACGTTCCCTACCGTAACCATGATGCTTGTTGTGAGAAGCTCTAGTTTCTGAGAAGCTTATACCCCAACCTGCCCCAAATGGGACAATATTTTTACCATGGCATGTTGATGCCGTTCCATGCTAGCATGTCAAGTTTCATAAATTTCAGACGCGTTTTCGATTTACTAGAATTTTAAAACTATGTATCTCAATGTTAGCGGCCGAGCGACGGTGGCAAGGTGTTTGGCATTCATTCTCATTTCTTGCATGGGACTTAAGCATGCAACCAAGGATACACATTTCAATTTTGAACACATTTATATGCACTGGAGCATGTGCATGTAGTTCAAATTTGAATTATGCACATAAATGCATAGAAAACTCAGTTAATGTATAAAAATGTCCAAGCGAAACCCGAAAAATCCCAAAAATTGACACAACACTCCCGTTGTTCTATGTTGACACGAGAAAAAATTTGAAAGTAAGAAGAGGCAACGGATATCGTTTCCTCCCCCAAGGTGGCACGTTCCCTACTGAAACCATCTGGCTTGTTGTGAGAAGCTCTGGTTTGCGAGAAGCTTATACCCAAACCTGCCCCAAATGAGACAATATTTTTACCACGGCATGTCGATGCTGTTCCATGATATCATGTCAAGTTTCATGAATTTCTGACGAGTTTTTGATTTACTAGAATTTTAAAACCTTGTATCTCAATGTTAGCGGCCGAGCGATAGTGTCAAGGTGTTTGGCATTCATTCTCATTTCTTGCATGTGACCTAACCTTGCAACCAAGGACACACATTTGATTTTTTAACCCGTTTTTATGCACTGGAGCATGTGCATGTAGTTCAATTTTGAATTATGCAAATAAATGCCTAGAAAACCCAGTTAACGTATAAAAATGTCCAAACGATCCCCGAAAAATTCCAAAAATTTAACATGACACTCCTGTTGTTCTATGTTGACACCAAAAAAAAATTTGAAAGCAAGAAGAGGCGACGAATATCATTTTGTCCACAAAGGTGACACGTTTCCCTAACGGAACCATGAGGCTTCTTGTGAGAAGCTTATACCATAACCTGCCCCAAATGGGACAATATTTTTTACCCCAGCATGTTGATGCCATTCCATGATAGCATGCCAAGGTTCATGAATTTCATTGGATTTTCTAGAATTACAAAAGCAAGTACCTGAACGTTTGCCGGAGAGCCACGGTGCCATGGTGTTTGAAATTCATCCCCATTTCTTGCATGGGACATAAGCATAAACCCATGGACATATATATGATTTTACAACCCATTTTGGTGCACCGGAGCATGTGCATGTAGTTTAATTTTGAATTGTGCACCTGAAATGGCTAGAAAACCAAGTTAATGTATAAAAATGTCCAAGTGAACCCTGAATAATTCCAATTTTTTGACGACACACCTATAGTTGCATGTTCACTGCAGATAAAAGTTCTAGCAATTCAAACACCCTCCTTTGCCGCTGTGACCCCATTATGTAATTCAAATCAAGTAGATCGCACACAGTTTATTATCACCAACCGTGTGAGATGCAGTACAAAATATCTTGGAGCACCGTCAGAGTATAGTACGCCTATGGCTTATGCGAGAAGGTGTGTCGGCTACAGTCCACAACCGGCGTGTCAAGCATGCTAGCTCGCTCCCCAAATATCATTTCACTGTTCAATCGTCGCCGGTGAAAGATGGGGACGTGGACCCGCGTCGTGAGCAACTTCGGCGGCCCACTCTGGTGAGAGCGTGGCCGCAGCCGCCATGCGCGTGCTAACAAGCTGCATGAGCACGGCTGCAATCTGCGATTGAGCGGCCAAGGCAGCCCAAACGGTCGTTGTTGCTTCTTAGGTGGTGGCAGCAACATCTATCCTCGGGGATAGCAACTGGCGAGAGTGGCACGACAGCTGTCGTTCCACAGCGGCGGCCTTAGCCCTGATGGAGGCCGCCCACACCTAGCTCATGGCGGTCACCGCACAAATCGAACGAAGCTTCTCCGACAACGGTAGGCAACCCACGGCCGAAGAGTTGGCAATCGCTGAGAGCGTTCGAGCAGCCGTCCGTTCCTCCGCGGCATACCTTGCCACGACGGAGCCCGTCCAAGCCCAGATCACGGACGCCCACGCCCAGCTCGTGGCGGCCTTTCCCAAAGAGATGGCGGACGTGGATGGCGAGATGCTTGCCGAGTATGGTGCGATGGATGCCATGGAGCCCCTTCCCCAGGAGATCGTCGGGCGCGAGCTGGACATGGAGGAGGAGGCGGAGATCGACGAGCACCAGCTATAGTAGTACTCTTTGTTTTGTTTAATTAGGAGCGCCGGTCTTTAATTTGTTAGAGTAATGTTTAGGTCAGCTTGCTCTGTTTAATTGCTGAACTTGCTCGATTAAGAAGTGTGGGTGTGCTGTAGTCTCCTTTGTGTACCCAAATTATGCAATGACGTGGATGACCACTGTAACCAAGGAAATTCGAACCAAAATTTTTTACGTTCAAACTCATCTCACACGGGTTAAGCTATATGAATCATTTTTGATGTTCACATATCATACACAGTGCTGAATAAGGGACCGTGTCTGATGACACTTTGCGCGCCAGTTTTTTCGCTGCACCGATTCAAATTTTTTGGCTTCCGCGGAAATATCTACCTCCCCGCCCCCTCCCCCTTACAAAAAGCCACATTTCCCCTGTTTCCGCCTTCCTTTCCTAGTTGAAACCTTCACTCCTTGCTTGCAGCGCCGCCTCCTTGCCGACGACCCTCCTTCACTGTAACACCCTGGTTTTTGCCCATTTTCTTTTTTTTAATTTCGGTCTGGATTTGTTTTTCAGTGGCTTAGTGGTCTTGAAACCTGGAGAGATCACCCTTGATTTCTCTTCCAAGTGGCTTGCCAACCTCAAAATCATCCCAAGACCATGTCATCTTGGACCAAACCCAATATTCTTTTCCTTGGGAATATTCCTTTTTCTATTAAAGGAATAACCCTGTCTGTCCTGGGTTGTGAAGCAACCCATATTTCTTTCACTCTGAAAATCCCCAATTAATTCTCATAAATTGTTTGGGTCATATCTTCCACAAACATGTCAAATCCTTCCTTGCCATGTTCAAAAATATTTCACAAATATTCCTTTTCTGATTTTGCCCTATCTGTCAGATTGAGAAGCAAGTACCCTTTATATTTGCTTTCTTGCTCTCAAACTTTTTGTGCACTCTTTCCTATCCATATCATTGCCACATGCCAAAATTCAAATTTATTTGGATAATAAATCTCCCTTGGCTAATTTCCAAAGTTTCTGGGCAACTGGAATCTTTGTGAAGCAAGTACTAGCTAGGGGTATCCAAATGAGTTGAAATTTTGCAAGCATCTTCATATGCCCATTTCATGACTCTCCACCAAGTTTAAACCATAGCCAAGCATCTATGTGAGCACAGCCTCAAATCTTAGTTTCTTGTCAGATTTTCACATTGTGAAGCAACTATATTATATATTGCTCCATAATTTCTGAAAATCTACGAGAGTATTTTCATACCTATATAACACCTCTCCACCAAATTTGGGCTCCATTCATCTTCCCAATAATTCTCTAGAATTATTCCAAGTTTCTGGACAGAGAGGATAGCTGTGAAGGAAGTACCATTTTGGCATGTCCATTTGGTATGAAATTTTTACATAATCTTAATATGTCCAAATAACCCTTCCTTGACAAATTTCAGCTCAAGTGGCTTCTCCATTTGAGTGCACCATCATGATCTTGACTCTGGACCAGATTGGTCAGTTGCAAAGCAACCATATCAAATCTTGGTCCATTTCCCTCCAAATTTCACAGGGTTGCAGTCCTTCCTACTCTAGCACTCCCAGACATATCATTTTGACCTTATCACTTCTCTTCTGGTCGCAGTGGTGTGGTCAAGTTTGCTGCAGCAAACTTCAGATGACCACTCCCATCTATCCACAGAGCGTTTCATCGAGCCATCACTTCCTGGGGACTGTATCCTGGAGGGACTACTCATTGGACATGACTGGACGGTCCAGAACGCGCCGTATGCGCCAATGCACGTGGTGACTACGCTGAGAGCAGGCCATCTGCGCGCTCTGTGCGCCGGCCGTGTTCGGTCGCGTCGGCAGGCTGATTCAGGCCGTCGTGGCTTGTCCCCACATACCGGCCACCTTCCCCGCCATCCACGCACCCCTCTCTGGTCATTTTCCCCCTTCGTTTTCTTCCTCGCCGCGCCACGACAGTCGTCATTAGTCCACCACTGTACCGCGCGTGCGCCGCCGTATACAGCCACCCCCGAGCTCTCTCGATCGAACCAGAGTCCTCTCTGCTCCTCCATGAAGCTCGTCGACGCCGCTAGCAGCCAGCCATGTCGCCTGCAGCTCCAGTGCGATGATGGAGACGCCACGGCGATCGCCGTCGGAGCTCTGTTCGCCGTGACCCCGAGCCGTCACTTCTCCCCTTGGCTCCTTCTTCCCCGAGCCGTCGCGCCACATTAAAGGCTCGTTAGGTCGGCCGCTCGCCGACACCGGAAGCGGACAGCCACGCCACCCCGCGCTCCAGTGCATCGATAAAAATGCTGCCGTGGCCGTCCTTATCATCTCGCCGTCGCCGCGGCTATATAAAGCCGTCCCGAGCCCTCTCGTCCACACCAACCACCTCCCCTCACTCCCAGCTCTCTCCCCGAGCACTCAACCGAGCCTGAGGTGCTCTCCTGCCCCTCCCATGGCCGAGCCATCCTCGCCGGCCGCCGCCTAAATTGGCTCAGGCCCGGCCTTCCCTCGCCTCCCTGACTCCACCACCGCACTCCCCATTCCTCTGCGAGCCGCCCCAACCCCTCTCCCTCGCCGGGGACGGCCCGCATCGCTGGCAACCACCACCACCCCCACCTCTCTGTCCTCCCCCTGGCGCCACCCGTCGCCGCTGTCCCGCTCCTCACCGGCGCTGCTTTTCCCTCTGGACGGACGTGACGCGCTGCCCCGCACCCGCCGGTGGCCTCGAGCGGGCGGGAGACGGCCGGAGCCGCCCGGCCCATCGCCGGCAGCGCCCCTCCCCTGCCCTCCTCTGTTTCGTGCGGGGAACGGGCGAGAGGAAGGAGACGACCAGGGCCAAGCGGGCCCCGCAACGCCCGACCCCACCCGTCAGCCGCAGACGAAAGTCAACGCTCGGGCCCGCGCCATAAGTGGAGACGATTTTTCCGAAAATACGTTTTCTTATAACGAAAGCGTACTCCGCTGCTGCTTCGGGCTAAAATATGTTTTCCCCGCAGGGAAGCGTATTCTTCGAAAAGGCGCGATCTGTTTTTCAGCTGAGGGCCTGTTTGTGAGAGTTTTATTTACAGATGGGTCCCTGGCAGAAAAACTCTCACAACTTTTTACCCGAGACTCCGATCGAGGTGAAACCAACGCCCACGTCTTCGTCTCTTCGAGCCCAAACTTTTGGTATCATTTTCACTATGTTTTAACATTCTGAAAATGACCATTATACCCTTGCCCTAATCAGCCCCTACGGGAGAGAACTGTTTCCGGCAGTCAACTCCGCGGACTCTCCGCACTCCTTCCGGATGACTCCTTCATCCCCAGGCAAGCCACAACCCTCATCTGCATTATTGCATTGCAATATCATATTCAAATTAATTATTATTAAAGTAGGAATAATTATCTGTAGCTTGGACTGGATTACGTAATGCATAAGTAAATTCTTGGATAGGTGACTACTATGCTGAATACCGGATTGTTAGTAACTAGTAGTTTACCCACTCGTTAATGCTATAATGTTGAGATTACTGTCTATGATCATTTTGGATCACCATGATACCGGAATATCAGCTGTGACAGAAAGATTGTTCGGGGATAAGATGCTTAATATGACCAACTAAGTTAACTTGATGAAACAACCTGGTTAATAAATGAACTTAGTTGGTTGATCGAGAGTCACCTGTCCGGGCTTATTCGTGCAACCACATTTGCCGGTATGGGACGGCCTTGACTTGGTCTGATCGCGTGCTCTTCCACCGGTACCTCCAAAGAGGGAGGGTTATGCGGGCGCGCTACCCTGGCCCGGTAGGCGGCGATAACCCTGTGAGCCCAGTTGAGTTGTTTGGGATCCCGTCCCCGTTTGGGACAGTTTGTTTGGCCACGACGGTGGCAGGGTGTCTTGAGGACACGGGGCCACCCAGGGCTTGACTCCAAGAGGGAGAATGATTGCCGGTCGTACGATGGAAGAGTCACGGGTCAGGCGGGTTTCGTCGGAACGTCGTTGGTCC